>JAVJIF010034282.1:0-148597 GCA_038442645.1 Agave tequilana | reverse complement strand
ATTATATTGTCATGCACCCAGTGTTTAAAAAGTCTCTGGTGAATAGTTTTCTAAGCCATATCCACTTCACTTAATGAGATTGAGCAGTCAGCTAAACAAATTCTTAATTTTGTTTATCCCTACTTTCAATCAATATATACATAAGAGTGTAAGTACTGAAGAGGGTGGACTTGTCAATGAAACTTTTTTAAATCAGAACCAAGAACATAGATGCTAATTGCCCGTCTTATCTCTCTCTCTATTCTGGTGAATAGTTTTTAAAAGCACAAGGCTGCCACAACCGCCATAGACAGGTTTGACAGACACCTCTACTGCTAAGGAACAATCAAAAAAATAAAGAAATGCACTTTTACAAGTTAACATATCTTGATCTAACCAGAATAAGATTCTATAGACTTGTTGCATTTCCATCTTAGAATATTTACACTTAAAAAAAAATTGAATGCAACTTTTGTTTTCTTCTTTAACATTTACTGTGAAGAACAGATATTTACAATGGACAAAGGCATGCCCATAAATTTACATATTGGCATGCATACCAAATTCATGAATACATATTGGATAGACTCTTCTCTTAAACTGATGTTTTTTTTTTGGGGTGTGTGTGTGTGTGTGTGTGTGTGGGGTGTTGGTGGGGGTGGGGGGGGGGGGGGGGGGTGGGGTGGTGGGGCATGGACCCTGATGGATGTTCCATCATGTTCAACAAGATATACATGCTCCAAAATGCTTGGGATGAAAAATCGAGAAGAGAGTCTTCTCAAAATGACACTTGATCATGGGATTCACAATAATTTGATATTGCATACAGTTAGGTACTAGCTATTATATTTCCTTCTTTGTTCTTAATGAACAAAGAGTGGTGTTGATTTTTCTTTTAATTACCGGTGTCAATTTGAAAAATTTATGTTACAATATTTATACGTGTGCATTATGAACCATCTGATGTTAATTATTCATTTTTAAAATAAAAGAAAGCAAACATGATATGTATGCACATATTCTGGCCATTTTGTATGGGGATTGTCATATTTCCGTGCTTGTATCCGGTTGTCCTATCCATCTCCATTTAGTATTCTACTGACTACAAACATTCACTTCAATAGGTGCCTTGGATTCCCTACGTTCTGGGCGCCCCGCGACTACCTATTTCTCTCATTGCAGCTGATTGACAGGGTATAGAATTTTGATTCGTGCAAGATGGAAACTAGAAGCCTGCATTACGCAATTAGTAATCCTTGTACACAAAACCTCAAGCTAGAGGAATACACAAAACCTCAAGTTAAGGGAACAATGTACATCAAACCATCATAGCACTGCTAGTGTCTGCCACCCAACTATGTGTAAAGACTAATCCTCACTTCAAGAGGCAAGAGAAATGAGCGTAACAAACTATATTCAACTCGTCAATAATAAGGTTTAAACCAGGACCTCTTGATAGATCGGTATCATGTAAATAACCACTATGCCCAAGCTTAAACTAAATGGATTGTGAATGTAATATGTATATCACGTAATCCTAGGAAAAATCTCTACTGAACGACAAACAACCTAAAGTGCAAACATGAAAACAACCCTTATGTCAGGGGAATGAATAAATGGAAAGAAAGCACATTCCAGTACCTTGATGCCAAAAGCTTTGGATTCATAAAGAAAATACATTATTAATTGACAAATGATCCAATTGCAACACACAGGAATGTAATAGCTCACATCAAAACCATAAATCCTCTCAACTCAATGTTCACTAATCAAATTTAGCAACCACCACATATAACCAATTTGTTATCAAATATTATTAGCTTACTTACCAAAAGTCTAAGAAGGGAATTCCCTTCTTGTTGAATAACATATGATCTCAAAAGGTTTGGGTCTTGGTTAAGGAAGAGGATAAGGATATCTGTCCTGCAGTGCATATTTATAACATTAGTCAAAAGAAATCATTCTTCTTAGTAGTAACAGAGCAGTCACTCTACTAAGAAGCATTAGAAAGACTTTAAAAATAAAAAGATGAATATGTGGCATTATAGGAATACCAATTACCCGGTTGATATAAGCTTTTTATCCTGGCTCTGCAGCATGTCAGTCATGATGTCAAATATCCCTTCGCTTGCGAGATCCTGTGAGCATTAAACCAGTAAACTGCAAAAACTAACAGAACGAATAGAGCAAATAATTTTAAAAGAAAAACAAACAACAGTGTCAAATTACTAGAAGTACTACTTAAACTACAAAATCAATAGTAACAAATGGAGAAAAAAAAGTGCAGTAGCTTAAATTGCTAGGTTACATCGCGTAAATTATAATCATGTTGAACTCCATTTGATCAACTTCTCTTAGTGCTAAGAGACAACCCACTTTTTCGCTTCCTCCCAATCCTGCCCCCCTCCATTCCCCCTTCATAAGCTCCCATCCCCGATTCCATCCATTCTCTCCTTTCTCAAACGGACCAAACCATTGCTTCCTCTTTTTCCTTCACTTCCCCATTCCATTCCATTTCCTTTTGATTTCAGTACCATTTTAAAATTTTCCATCCATTCTTCCTATGCCGTGGCAGAAACTTTGAGCAGTGTTGGAGAGAACCCTCTATACATCAATGTTTTTCTCCTAAAATAGTAGGAGGTCAGAAGGAAGACACCAAAAAGAGTAGGAAGTTCATACAGAAGGATCTATCCTCTGTGCCATCTATATGACAGAATGAGGAAAAACAACCTAGAAACATTCTTGTCAGACACATGATAACACAATAGCGCTGTACTAAATTTAGTTTAGCTACAAGAATTTTTTTTCTGCATTCAGCAATAGTAAGGGTGCCTCCTTTTTAAAATTAGGAATCACCATTTTTTCCCCTTCCAGCCTCAGTCCATGTTTGTTTTGGTCTCACCTGAGTCCTAGCGACCCCGACTACATTCTGCTTAACAAAGGGCCCCATTGGACTCCGTTGCACGTCAAAACAATCTCAAGCAATTTGCCCTCATGCTAGCCTCATTTAAAGCTACCTCTAATTTATTGCTAAGTAATCTCCTTTCTTATACTCTTTTTTATTTCAATACTGCTTAATGTTCATCCATCTAAACATTCTCATGACCCTACACTCCTTTTTACATGTCTTAATTGCCATATTCTCATTCATAAAGCATTAGTGTTTGATAGTCACATGATACTCAAGGGAACTTCTCGATATCATGATCGTGACGAATGATTCATCTGACGTAATAACAATGATGTTTATGCTGCATCAGCACGCGTTGGAGGCCGTCCGCCCTTGTTCGACATGCATCTACACCAACACATGCAAGATACTTGGTGGATGTGTCCGCCACATCCAGCATGTCCTATGAACCTAAGATTCAGTTACGTCGTGGATATGTATCTGCCATGTCCTTTAGCATAAAAATCTTAGAAACCAATATCCAAACAGAGTCGAATATTTGTTACCGATCTGAGTGAAAAGTAGAACCAGTTTTTATATTTGTGGGAAAGTAAACATGAAAATGCAATGCAGATATCCAGTGAAATTAGGGCACTAGTGAAGGGAATGAACTGCTAGAAATTCCCAACAGGCAACAAGATGCACTGGTATTTGAATTTTCAGAACCACAGGACGTCAGCAGGAAAGAAGATGATCCACCAAATACTGGCAAGATATCTGGTCTTCAAGTTGTTCTCCTACTACTAGTGCTAATAAGAAATAATAAAGGTGCTCGAAAACAGATGCTAAATGCAAGCCTAGACCTACCTAGAGCAACTTCCACAGGGAGCAACCTAGAGCAACTTCCACAGGGAGCAAAGGCATCCTTTTTGCACCTAGAAAGAAAGAAGCACTTGGAGACATGCTTTTCATTCATCCAGCCATCCGCTTGATATACCATATCTAGAATATGAATTATGAAAGAATCTTCCCTACACCGTGTTTCAATTCAAAAAGCACATACTTACCAAGGCACATGTTTCCCATGCATCCATTTTTTTCTGATATGGAGTTAACCGAAGTAGATATCACTTAGAACCAAATATGAAGCAATATTTAATAAATCAGGCATTAGTGTCAATCTCAAGTCATATTATCAGGTATGCAGAATAAAACATTTTTAGCATCTACCCAACTTATTTAGTCATTTTCCAAATTGTCACACAGACAAATCCATTCAGGGCTTTATAGAAAAGCGATCTTGCAGAGAAAGGTACAGCATTATACTTAGGCTTCACATCCACTATACTTAATTGTTCTTTCAAAACATATGATGCACTTTATAACTTACTGCCAGAAGTTTATTTTTGTTTCAGTTGTTGATTCAGTCTTAACGAAAAGCACATAATACTACATTTTTTGACAGAAAAGAGTCAAAGAATTAAAATTTTAGTGTTGCAAAATAAATAACACATACGTCATCACTTCTTGCAAGTTCAACATAGTTCAAGGACATTCTAGCTCAGACACTAGCATGCAAACCAAAATTGAAGGGAACATGATTGAAAGCAATAGTGTGACAAGAAAAGCTTTTCAAGCAGAAACACCAAAGTCTCCATTGTCTTGTAACAATTGACAATGTTGCACAATTAATGTAAAAGCACCTCTTGCAAGTTCAACATAGCTCGAGGGTACTCTAGCTTGGACGCTAGCATACAAACCAAAATCGAAGGAACAGGATTGAAAGCAATAGTGACACAAGAAGCTTTTCAAGCAGAAATATCAAAGTCGCCATTATCTTATAACAATTGACAATGTTTCTCTATTAATGTTACAGCATTTGCAATGCAATTACTGGAATCACTTTCACAAGACTATGAGACACCTGATGCTTCTGTCAGATCCACCGACATAAAAGTAACAAAAAAAGTTGAAACTGGATGATTGTTAACATTTAGGGATGATACTCCCTAGTATTTGTCAGCTTACCTCTTTAATTTCTCGGTCTTTCTTTAAAATTCGCTAGATTACCATCAATATCTTTGTAAATCAAATGGCTGTCTAGAACAAGAGCACACTGCAATTCGACTTTCTACATGCATATGATTTAATTGCTTTAAACAGAAGAGATAGGCCAGAAGCTGAAGCATAAATAAAGATTTCACATACTGAAACAGCCGTAATTGTTGTACCAGCTGCAAGCTCTTACTTAGTGAGCAAAACTCGAGCAAGAATAAAACCTGCCCAGAATTTTCGGGGGGGGGGGGGGGGGGGGGGGGGGGGGGGGGGTGGGGAGTCAATTAACCAAAAACAGAAAAACAGTCCATGATTCAGATTTCAGTGCATATTCACATCGCAATCAGTTGCTAAGCAAAGCATTTAGCATGACTATTATTACCAAATTCCTTTTGGATATCTGAAGAAGTGGAGGATGACCGCATCCTCGCAAATAGTTCTTGGATAAAAGAAGTATCGTCCTTAATAATGAAAAAACTACAAAAGAATAAAAATGTCAAAATAGACAAATCCAAAACTTTTTTTTAAATGAAAAATAAGAGTAGAGATCTTTACAACACCATTGTTCGCAATGGATAATGGAATTAAGACTAGTCATTGTGGCCTCATCCAATACTCTCGGTAAAATCACATCCTAAAAATTGGTGCACAAAGAATAAGAGATGGAACAAGCAATGCAATTATGATTACAATTTATTTTAAACATTTCCGACCTTTATATAACCAATCTGTAGGTTTGATGTATCTTTGGACAGTACTGAAGAATCTTTAATGGGATAGCCTGCGAGAAGGATAGGTCATTACCTATCAAACATAATGAGGGTACTAGTCTAGGAGCAGTCTGAAAAAACCTCCTTGAAACCCACATGCTCTTGAGAAAAAGCACGGTGATGTTGCACTTGAGGGGACATCAGGTCATCTATACAACAGTTCGACAGCAAAAGTTGTAAGTTAACCGTCAATTACAGAACTGGAAAAACAAGAAAGATACTACCGCGCAAATAAAACGAAGATAAATTATAATTAAATGAAAAAACATCCAAAATGCATTCAATTCAAGGGCTTAAACGAACATAGATGGGCATTAAGTAGGTATTGATAGTGAGGATGCCCTTAAAAGAGCTGAATCAAAGAAAGGATTTATTTAGCCGAACCCAAAAAATATGAGATAAAGGCTCGTCGTATATCCATAATCCATGTCATGATAATTAATCAAATTCATATATGATCACGAAATCAACACTTGTGATTATTACTACTCAAGGAATGCAACCTATTGAAACCATCAACAATGTATCTCCCATTAAATGCAGCACACGGAACAAGATATTATTATGATGATGCAAGCTCAGAAAACTTCAAAACCAAAATAACCCAGTAATTGCATAAAAGGTAATCTGCCCAAAAATGAAACCAACTAATTAACTCAAAGGGACTAATTTCCCGCCTCTGATTTTTTGTTTCTTTCCTTCTGAAATTAAAGTAGCGCTTTTTTTAATTCTTCTTTTATATTTATTCTTTGATGGTTACTTCTACAAACATCAGTGTTTGGATGTAGGCTTCCTCTCTAAACGAGTTACAAGATAGCAAGGTGTAAAATTCCATCACAATGGTGTGTAAAGTATAACTCATGGGCCCAGAAGCCAAGCAACTACGACCATGATAGCACAATATCACTCTCCCAATCCAATATGCCATGTGTAAAACTGTGAAATTTGAGGAAGAATACCAAAGTGGGTCTGAACATTTTCTCCTCAAGAATAAATGTAAGCATGTGCTCCATTTAAAGTCTAACCTAAAATATAATATTACATCGGGGAATGGCTTAGTGGTTCAATTGGGTGTCTATATGTAGATATTTCTCAAATTTAGAAATCACAGAGAAAATAAGATAAAGAATAACAAAATTAAGTTTTAACCTATAAGCTATTATTTACATCTTCCAATTAAAAGCGCTATCCCCAAAAAACTACTTCCTCATTGACATTCTACTACAATATAAAAACTCAAAACAAAGAAAACTGGAGGGGGGCACATAAAGTCCAGAAGGATGTGAAGGGAAACATGAGAAAGCCGTTATCACCAATAATGCGACATACAAGGGAAGCATAGGCGTATAGAAGGTTGTGAAAAGTAAAAAGCCTTCTTTAGCTGAATATGGGCCCCTTGATGCATATATCCACAAATCTTGGACCAGAAGAAAACAGACTAAGGGAAGAGGCATGCATATAAGTGTTGGCTGGATGGGACAAATTAGACGCATTCCAATAGCCACCAATAGGTAGGCATTTTTTATTATACAAAAAAGTTTTGGGTAAATAGCAAAAAGTCCCCCCTGTCAATAACAGACAAGCAATAAGAAACCCTAAACTAGGATATTAGCAAAAAATACACCTGAGCTCTCTCTCTCTCTCTCTCTCTCTCTCTCTCTCTCTCTCTCTCTCATGACTGTACCTCGTTGCAGCAGCAGGTGCTAGGCTGCTAGTACTGCTATGGTTGCTACTGCTTCAACTTGTTGTGGCGGTTGTTGAAGTTGTGGAGAATAAGAGGAAGAGAAATAGAGATAGTAGTGAGAGAGAGAGAGAGAGAGAGAGAGAGAGAGAGGAGATATATATCTAGAGAGTAGCGAGAGAGAGAGAGGATAGAGAAGTTATGGACCCCTCAACAGTTCAGTTTGGGGGGTATTTCTACTAATAACCTAGTTTAGGGGTTATTAGTGCCTCTCCATCAATAGAACAAGGGGTCTTTTTTAATTTACCCAAGAGTTTATTCGTGACTAAGTTGCACATTTAGATTGCATTTGCAAGTCCAGTTAACAATGTAGCATATAAGGAGAATGGACATTATCCCATATATGTGACTATAAATAGCATATGAATAGACAAATTTTAGTTCAAGAATAGAGTGTGTCCTCTCCCCTCCCAACCATCGCTTCCTTGATGTTCTTTCATTCATTGTTTCTCCACCCATCAGATCTATTCATATTGACTATATCCATATGCATATCCCCTTCATCTCATTCACCCCTTTATATATTTTCGTACGAACACCTAATTAGCTTTTCTTTAAACTTCTCTATTCTTCAATTTGTCATGTGCCTTGTCTCTCACATCTCCTCCATGATACTATTTCTCCCAACCATCTCATCTTTGCAAAAACTGTATCCTCAACAACTGATCTTAACTCAAGTTGGTAAATCTCCAAAGAAATCTAACAACATTAAACTTTGTTGCATGCATAAGAGGAAGAGGCAAGTTATGTACAACTCCAGTGTCACAAAAGATACAACTGGAGCTGCAGGATTCGGACAACACGGTAATGAATGCAACAGGACAATCAGGCTTTGGAAATTGTTCAGTTATGAATAACTGAGGTTGGATTTGAGGCAAATGTTTAAAGAATCATAAATGTTTGCTCCCCTTTCAATAAGGTGATGCCTCATTAATGACTGATGACAGGTTTGTGGAACTAAATGGCTGCAGAATTTATCGCAGTAAAATTCTGTGTTGCAGCAGATTTTGCTGCAAGGAAGTAGTTGCAATTTACAGTGTCAGGATTTAGGAGCAGCTAAGCATTGGAGTATTGTGGCAGCAAAGTTGATGCAGCACTAGTTCCAAGCAACCAAACAAACCCTAGTACAAAATCAAAGGCACAAAATGCATAAATTAGAGTTGTACACTTCCTTTTCTTCTACTGGAGAGCAAATCTGTACGCCTCTATGATATTTCCTCACATAATTGTCCAGCTCATCTCTAATTTATAGCAATCCAAAGAAAGGTACAATCACACAAGACAATCCTCAATTGATAAAGAAATGATAATCAAAGATGTTGAGACTCCAGAGAACTAATCACTCAAGATCTATGAAGTATGGATACGGACACGAGATACAGGATATAGCACGATACAGACATGGGGATACAGGTAATTTTAAAAACTAAGACATGGATATGCCATGGATACGGCTAGAATTATATGTATATGTGTTTTTGTGTGTTCATATACAAAGGATACACATGTAAAACAACACAAATATAAAAATAGGGTAAAAATATGCTATCATATATGTGTAAATATACAATAATAATTAAATTATACTTGTATGTGTGCCTTAATGTTCATTATCGATAACATGAATTTTAAGGGTACGACAATTAAAGAACACAATATTTTAAACGTTCTAAAATATTTTTGAGTCATATAAATCAATAACCATGTGAATGATCCTTATTAAGAAACTAGACAAGTTATATAAATGCAATGCATCTATAAGTAGTAAGGTCAATATATTTTTCATTCAAAATTAGATTTCTTATTGTTTAATTTTGTAGTCGTGGTTACTTTAAGGATACGTCTCCAATACGTTTAGAATATGTTGCAAATTTTAGGATAGATTAGAGGAGTATCTGACACATATTGGTCAAGTATAGGACAAGTATAGGAGTGTCTAAGTATCAAAAAAGTATCCGACATGGGTATGTCTCCTTTGACGAAGTATCCATGCTACATAGCTCAAGATGCATCCCTAGGTTAATTTACTTGAGGCTGAGTCGCATGCCATCCAATGAAGAGGAATGATGTCACACTGTTGAAGGTGCATTCTGGGGTTCTACAAAACACCATTAAGATGAGGGCATCGCAAAAGTGCTTGGGTCCAATTCATTCTATGGATAAGCACATCAAAACATATCATATTGGACACTTTTATTATAAGATGAAATTATCTTAAAAGTCCACTCTTGTATCCAAAATATAGAATAATGGACTATCCTAACCGCAGGTAGTTTCAAGATTTGTGGTTGTCTTTAGTCAGTGGACTCCTCATACTGAATTTTCTTAATTCATTTGACAATTCATTTCATTAAAGTTTGTTAAAAACTTGAGTCCACTGTACAAGGTCTAAATCATTGCCAACACATAAACATGATGTAGTTCACATGGATATTTAGTGTGTCCTTCTCCTAACTTGTTAGCTTGTTAATATCAATGATGTGTTGCGCATGGAAATAGAAGGTTGGTTGGTGTCTATCCTGCAAAAAAGTTATTCCATACGTGAGATTGTTAGTGTATCCTCCACAACCCTGCTTCACTGTTCATTCTCCATTTTCTCCCAATTATTCTCTTTCCACACCTTGTTTCTTTGTCTTCCATTTCCTCTCTTGCATGTTGCATTTTAGCACAAAAACCACTTGACTTTCTTTGTTTCTGCTTCTAATATCACTTCATGTACATTTCTGCTTCTCTTTTTTCTCTCCTCCTAGTGCTCTTTCCTCAACCATTTCCTTCCTTGAACAACAATAATACCTCCATTCCCCTCTTATTTACGCTGAAAAAAAACTGTACCTAAGTTAATGCAGCTATAAAGTACCTCACATCATTTGTGATGTAAAACGAGATGGATCGCAATCACCTTCAAATTGAATAGAATTGGGAACTAGGTGAAAGAAAAAATGAAAAGAAAAGATTATGATTTAAGAAAAGAAATAAAAAAAGAATAAATTTGGGCTTCGCACCCTTTGTACCACGGGCTTCACACCCCAATCTCAAGAACTCAAGGCTCATGAAATTTTAACTGAAATTTTTTAATTCATCATTATCTCCTAATAAAAAAAACATGGGGCCTATTTATAGGCTTTACAAAAATCTGGTCCTCAGATATAACCGATGTGGTACAAAAAACGCAATAAAAGAAAATCACTAAACTCAAAAACAAACTAAGGCATAAAAACAACTAGCAGCTGGTGTTATGTTCTCATCATTTTCCCCAGGATGGGAGAAACTCGACCTTGTTGAGTGAGTGCTCCCCTCACGAAACATCTCAATCGAGCTAAGGTGGTGGTCGTGACAGCAACACTAGTACATCACGTCGAGACCATGGTGGTGATGATGCTGGCCTCCGTGACGACTCGGTTGTAAAAGATGGTAGCTCGATCAAAGCACAGCTAGTAGACAAAGGCGCATAATCTCTGCTGAAGACGGAGCTGATACCAAGATCATATGGGATGTCCAACTCGTCAGTCATAAGAACAAACCTCCTCAGAACTCTAAAGGTCATGTGCGCCAAACATGTGACTTTCTCACAACCTCAAGGTGACTCGTAATAATCACCTCACTGTCAACTACAAATTCCTGCAACATATTATATGGATATACAGAAAATTTGTAATCTTCATAGCAATTTGCTAACTGTCTAGTAATATCATCATATGCAACAAGCAAATGCAGTGCAGTAGGCACTCTACACAACTCCTAACAATGAAAAAAGAAGATATATGGGGTGCCTAGGATGCACATATCGGGCCCCGCTAATGGTAAACTGGACTCAGGGATGAACCCTAAACAACCATTAAAAGAAAAAGCACTAAAAACTACATGTTGGATCATAGCAAGGGACTCAAATAACTCGCTAGGAGATAGCTCAGTAGGAACGACCACAAACCCATACCCAGCACAAGGGAACTCGAATGGCTTACTAGATTTTGCAGGTATATCAGACTCGGTTATCTCATCCATGTCATCACTCATCACTGGTGGAATCAGAAGACACGTGGATCTCATCAATAATCGATGTACCAAAATCAACTAATGCATTCTTGACAATGCTAGTAATCTCAGGAAGAATGTTGACATCCTCAACAACTTTCGAATCATTAACATTATCACTAGGCACAATTCTAACATGTCAACTATCCAAGGGACACTAATGATCAAAATGTCCATATCCCTCACACTTAGAACACCGGGCTTTGGTATTGACTAACTTTTTGAAAGTCAACTCTATCTTTAAGGCAACATCAAACGCCTCTTCAATGGTGTCCAAATCATAAGAGTCACTGATCATAGCACGCCTTATTTTGAATCTTAAACCCCAAACAAACCCAGTTACAGTATGAGAATAATGTTCTCTCACATTACAATGAAGGGTTAAATCGTCAAACTTGGCTATGTAATCTTGAACCGACATATCATCCTAACGAAAGTTGTGTAGTTGGTCTAAGAGACGGTTCTTATAATATTCGAAAAGGTATTTTTCCTTAAGCTTTTCTTTCATCTCTTCCTAAGACTCTATGACAACATTACGTCTCACGCAATCTCTCGCTATCGAATCTCAGTAAATTCTCCTGTTTTAAATATCGGCCGATACGGCCGAGATATCGTCCGATATCTCCTTTTTTGCCTGCTGTCGATTCGATATGGGAAAATCGTTCGCCATATCGTTTGCAGCAAAAAACGGCCGATATTTGAAATATCGCCCGATAAATTTCCCGATATTGGCCGATAAATCGTCCGATATATCACCCGGTATGAAATAACTAATTTATTGCATGACTGCGTGCAAATGTACATTATTTTTTACTGTATCTACAAGCATATTACATCATTTTTATAAGATAGATGATATGTATGACCCTAAACCAACTCTTAATTATCAAATTTCATTATATATAGTGTCTAATATGAACGCCCGATATGCGCGCGTATCCCCGATATCTCCCCCGATATCCGATATCCGATATGAAAAACCCCCATCCGATACGATTCCGATATCCGATATTGAGAACCTTGGTAAATTCTAACTGACCCAACGAGTTTTCTCCTAGTAAATTGGACTCTAGTCGCTTCGAAAAACCCAAACCAATTAAAATAGCATTCCATATTAGCTAGTCAATCACTAAAAACACTACGATCAGAGTAACCATCAAGTTTAGAATCTTCAAACTTAAATTTAAGCGCTATTTCCTCTTTCCTAGCACGCTAATTATGACCACAATTACTCTCATGATCACCTCTAATGCAAATCATATACTGATAACTCATGTGAAAATATGCACCAATCTAGACACAAATGCAAGTTAAACAACCAAGTGGATGCAATGTAACTCCCTAGACTCAAGCTAAATGCATGCGCTAAGTAAAAATAAAAAAAATATCCTAAAAAAGTTTGCTCTAAATGCCAAGAATAATGAAAAAGTGAAACAATGATGCAATCACAAGATAGAAGCAAATAACAATTCAACCAACATATTATCGCAATCAAATAATAGTTGCAAGTAATTTAAAAATTAACAATTTAGCTCAAGTTAGAATATCCCTAGAGGGGTGAGTTGTTCACGCCCAAAGACAAAATTTTTCTAAGAATTCTCAGAGAAATGCCCACACCGAAGAGCTAAAAGTCACTCACAAAAATCTTGGACAGCGGTTATAGGAAGTGAAAAATGGCCGCCACGAGAACGGCGCAAATCGGGCATGAAATAGGCTCGAACCTCGCTATTGGTCTACCGCTGAAACAATACTGGCACCGAACAAGAGCTTGTGGAGGTTGATTCTGCTGTCTAAATGCTGCGAAATTCTCACAGTATCTCTACGACTCAGTCACGCATTCAAAGATTCAAACAGAACTCGAATCGGGCTCCGAACGGACCTAAAAATGGGCTTTGAACTGCTGTTGCGCACTGCAATGAGTCAACTCAGCGGGACTCGACTGAGTCAGCTGAGTCGGACTGAGTCAGCTCAAGCCGAGCTTACAGATGGAGCGGGTGTGCAACAAGTCAGGTCGGGCCTCTTAGCGGGTTTAATATCTTAAACCTGAAACACGCCCGATCATAGTTATACAGCTCTGATGAAGGCAACATGGGCGATCATGATGGCAACGACGAGGCGACGGCAACGAAGGCTGGATCTGAATCTACAGTAGTCGGGGGCGGAGCTTGCGGTAAAGACAAAGGAGGAGATCTGATCGGTGGCGAGGTGTTGTCAGCGATCTCAGTCGAAGTTGACAAGATCGAGGTTGTCAGTGAAGGAGGTTGTGTCGGCGAAGTTGCTATCGGGGATGAGTGGGCAGTGATCTAAGATTGCCGTGTTGGCGGGGCTGTGGTGGGACATTGTTGACGAGGTCGGTGATGCAGTCGAGGTCGGTGGGAGTTGCGGGAGGCTGTCGGCAAGATCTTGAGAGCGGTCAATGAGATATTATAAGTGGTCGACAAGATCTTGAGAATTCCTATGATGAAGAGTTCCTCGGGTTGTCGCCGATGGGTTTGGGGGGAGAAGGAAATGATGAAGAGGAAGGTGTTGGGGAAGATGGCGGCAGGGTTTGGTGATGCAGTGGAAGTCGGTGACGGTGCCGAGGTGGTGGGGTTGGTTGCAGATTGAAGGTGGATGCAGCAATGGAGGAAAAATGACTAGGATTGAGGTGGAGAAGATGAACAGTAGGCTTTCAGAATTTTCGAGGATTTTTCGAAAGGAATTTCTAAAAATTTTTGCTATAGTACTTTTTTTATCTCGATCAGATCTAGAGTTTGGGATTTTTTTTGGGGGGGGGAGAAGAGAGCTAGAGTTTGGATTTTTATTTTATTTTTTTAAGAATAGATCTATGGTTTGAAAGAGGCTAGGGTTTTAGGAGAAGGAGAAGAAAATTTTGAAAGAGATTGAGAATCTAGTATACCAAATTGATGTAAAACGAGATGGATCGCAATCACCTTTAAATTGAATAGAATTGGGAACTAGTGTTTTGAAAGAAAAAATGAAAAGAAAAGATTATGATTGATAAATTTGGGCTTCACACCCCTTACACCACGGGCTTCACACCCCAATCTCAAGAAATCAAGGCTCGTGAAATTTTAACTGAAAATTTTTTAATATATCATTGTCTCCTAATTAAAGAAATTTGGGGCCTATTTATAGGCTTTACAAAAGTCCGGTTCTCAGATATAACCGATGTGATACTAAAAACACAATAAAAGAAAAGCAATAAACTCAAAAATAAACTAAAGCATAAAAACAACTTGCAAGTAGTGTGATGTCCTCATCAATTTACCTCCATGTGGATGCCCTATTTTGCATTTTTCTAGTTGTGCAAAACCAATCAATTTCCAGAAACCCATGCTTCACGATTCTACCTGAGCAAAAGGCAATCTGAAAGACCTACAAATTGTAAGGAGCTACAAGAAAAAGGATTCATCTCAAACTTCGGCAGGATTGGCTACACAAATCTTTCTGTCTGTCAAGCTCTTTTAAGGGCCGCCAACTTTGTTAAATTAGAAACTATTAAACCTTTTTAACTGCCTCACTCCACATTCACTTTGGTCTATCCCAATTCTGAAGGCACTCCAACTATGACCCTGTCACTCTTAACTGTCACACTTTTTAGATCTCTGTTACATAGATGAAACCATTACAAAAGATCCCCCCTCATCTTATCCTCAATTAAAGCCATCCCAAATTTCTTATAAATGGACTTGTTTCTTATCCGGCCTATTTTATTGTATTCCCAAGCACTTATCCATCCCAACATACTTATTTCAGCCATTATCGTTATTCGGATATGTTCAGTGTTTTAAATGTCGGATATTTCCAAAATGTCGGCCGACATTTCGTTTTCAAGCCCTCACCGCCACGACATCCCCATCCGCATTTGAAATGGCGTTTTAGAAAATGTTGGCCGACATTTCAGGAAAAATCCGATATGTCGGCCGACATTTTCCCGAAATGTCGGCCGACATTTCGGGAAAAACCCAGTATGTTGATTGATCTTGAAAGTTGGAGCAATTGAGAAATTTTAACAATGGATTAGTGAATATATACAAATGTTTAAGTTAAGAACACCTATCACAAACATATTTATGTAGTTTTGCATAAGTTGTGTACGTATTACCTTGATAAGAATTTTAAAATTACATTATTTAAGACATCTAGGATATATATTTGTTATCCGTCACGACGTCCGAAATTTACTAGATGGCCCCGAAATATCTCCGAAATCTGAAATCCGACATCCGATTATGACATCCGACATTTCCCTGATATCCGACATTTAAAACATTGGATATGTTATTACTGACTTGCCTAGCATTCTCATTTCAGTTATATAGCCCCTGAATCTATAATGAAAGGAACAACAGTGTGAAAATTTTATGAGCCAGAATGAAATATTAAGCAAATAAAATATACAATGATGCAAACAACTGATAGCACTTGAATACATTCAATAACCTAGAGTGTTAACAAGAAATATCTAACATCAGGTGATCTACTATATAAAGATCTCTATGTTAAACACTTAGGAAACAAAAAAACTGCAGCAAGAAAAAAAAAATCTGAGAAAGGAAATGAAACCTACACTCAAGAGAACCAATAATGTCCAAAATGTATTCTTCCCCAAAAATTTTATCAAAGATCTGTGGGCTGTTAAGCAAAACTGCACAAGAAGAAAAGCGAAAAAATGAATCACGTCAAAATTGAACTGGATAACAAATGAAATAAAAGTATAGGGTTGTAAGAACTGCAAATACTTACTTATCCCTCTGACCAATCTGAACATCATGTGAAGATCTTCCATGTTTTCCAAATCTTCACACATCCTAAATAGGTCCACAAGTTTCGGGAAAAATTCTCGCTGCAGCACACGGATAGGTCTAGAGTTAGTATTAACATCAAATAAAAGAAACGTAATTCTGCTGCAGCACAATTACCCCAGCTGCGAGAAACTTATCGTGCATGTTGACTATTTGTTTTTTTCTCAAGTTGCAAATGAAAGAAAAGCTGTCCTTTCTCAAGTTCCAAATGAAAGAAAAGCTGTCCCCCACTATATCCAATAACCACTTTTATGCCAAAACGGCATCACAACAGCTATGATGCAGAATTCATATTCAAGGACCAGGAGGTACAAAAGTTTTACAATCAGCTAGTAACTTGAAGTCACCTCTACTAATTGAATAAATATACCAGATAGGGAAGCATAGTTTAACCAAACGTAGAAGCAATGCCTACCATGAAAACTAAACAACCAGCTTTCGCTCACAGAGCTCAAACCATTGTGAACCAGGAGCAACCCTCCAAATTTTCACCAAACTTAAAGGTGGGAACCAATTCCCAAAGGATGATTTTATAAGCAGCAGAACTATCATGGTACATAAGGCAATAGGAGCATCTGTCCATACAGTTTGTATGACAAAATAGCAATAAAGTATACAAGTTTGAGAAAGATTGTGGCAAATTGAAGCTAACATGAATAGAGATCTTGCACTATATCATTGATCTCACTTGAGTAACTATTTCTGACATACCGTGGCAAAAAGCGAGAAGACTTGAAAGACAATCTCTTTAAAGATACAGAAAGCCTCCAAGTAAAATACAAAGTGCACCAAGGTTGCAAATTATGGAAGGAAAGCCAAGTCAAAACAAGTCTTATAAATAATTTTAAGCCACCATATATCTCGCTAATTTCAACTTTAATGACACTCAGTGCAACTATTGACCAATAAATTAGTACACCGTCATCTTCTTCAAACTTGAGCATCTCATTCACCTTTGTAAAACACGAAAAGACATCGAACAAAATAATTTCCATTGAGCAGTGAAGTTAACCCATAAATGAACTCCTAAAACCTACACCAAATGAAGCTTTATGGGGCTATATACATATACATACACCATATATATTTTTTAAAGGTGCAAACATACATACATACATATGTATATATTTTTTAAAAGGTGCATACATGCATACATAATTACTTACATACAAATATGTGTGTTTGAAATAGACTTGGCTGCTTCCACAAAGACTTGGAAGCATATCTTTCCTATTCAAACTCAATAATGGGCCATTCAAATGGAAATTCACTTTGTCAAAATTGATCTACATCGTTTATAGTGCTTACAACAACAACAACTAAGCCATCTGTCCCAAGTATTTGGGGTAGGCTACATGAACTAAAAGAGAATTACGCCGGATCGGGCACACGGATAAGCTTTCTCCACTCATTCCTATCGAGCAATATGCCTTCATTAAGACCTTTAGCCTCTATATTTTGTCATATCCCCTCCATCTGTGTTTTCTTCGGTCTCCCTGCGCTCTTTTGACTTGCCCTAATTTGAAACGTTGTACTCGCCGGACTAGCGCATCTGTAGGTCTACGTAACACATGATCAAACCATCGTAGGCGATTTTTTCTCATCTTTTCTTCTATAAGGGCTACGTCTGTCTTAGTACGAATATCGTTTAGAGTGCTTAAAACCCTAAAATCAAGTAAAACTGAGTTTTCTTATCTATGCATCAAGTAAGCACAAAATGAACTGCCGGAAGTTGCGTGTAACCTCTCTCTCTCTGTGTGTGTTGGGGGGGGGGGGCATATAAATTGTTGATCCAAATTTTGAATCATAATCGAAACACTTTGAAACCCTCACACACCAATTTTTGTTAGGTCTCAAACATTTATACTGTAAAACTAAGCAACATGACACTTTCGACCATCCGTTTTGTGCCCAATAGATGTTTTTCACTTGATTTTCATTCTTAAGTTTGTGCCCACTTGATGCTTTTCACTTGATTTTTTTATTTTCAGTCACTCTAAATGGCATAAGATCAACTTGACAGTTCCTATCATGGAGTTTAAATGGAAAAGATTTGATTCGGGGGGGGGGGGGGGGGGGGGGGGGGGGGGGAATACTTCCCTGAGGAGTCAAGGCCCCCCCCCCTCCCTCCATCCCTTACTCAAGTCTTACTTGTCTTCAATTGAAGCAATCTCTAACTTCTTAAAGATGTAATTCTTACTCATCTTCAAGTGAAGCAATCTCTAATTTCTTAAGGATACACTCATCTCTTATCCCATCTTTTATCTACTGCCTGTCTGCCTCCCATCCATCTCAATATTCTCATCTCACCTAACTCATTTTTCAGATGAGTTTCTTAATTGACCAATATTCCAAACACAAAGGATGGTTGGTTGTATAGGCATCATATATTTAATGTCGTGTATCCTAAAGTAGCTAGTACTCAAGAAGCATTCTCCAGTTTAAACACCTTGCATTGATTCTATGAGCAGAATTCTCCTCAATATCAACCATTATGATGAACAATCGATCTTAAATAATAAAAAACAATCATCTTTGTGTATTTATGGAGATCAATGTGAAATACGCCCTGCTCCTTATTGATCTAAACACACGAGAAGCTATTCTCAGCATTATATACATACAAACATCATTTTTCAGTCCATGCCCAACACCATGTTACACACTCCAGATAGACTAACAAAGCTGAACTGTCGATGAAAAGGAAAAAGCCAAGCAACAAATTTCACAAGCATACGGCACACATGCATAGGAGGCATATTGTACGATTGGGTTTGGTTTAGACAAGGTTAGAAATTTTCTTCTGTAATAACACTTTTATGCATCTTACTCAGCATATCAAATGTCATACTTTCATGCAAATGTATATTATCATATAAATTGTGTGCGTGTCACGTGTGTGTGTGTCGTGTGAACGTGGGTGTGGGAGAGGCTTTAATACTCCCAGGGCATAACTACAGAAGTGTATAATATTCAAATAAACTGAACAGTTCACTCTGTTCATCTTAAATCTACATATTATAGAACATTATAGACAGAAAATCAAGCAATTTGAAAGCCAACTGCTCATACTTCAAGTGATTGTAAAATGAACGATTTTCAATTGTTAGAAAACCATTCATTTTGTGACCACTTAAACATATGTAAATGACCTTCAAAATGCATGACCTTCGTGTATAGAGCTTCCAAAATATGTAGACAAAGATTAACGCAATAGATCGTCTAATTCCAATGCAAAGCCTATAATTTTATACGCGAACATAACTAAGTTATGTTGTAGGAGTATTAAAGCCTCACCCTCTGTGCGTGCAAACACCTACCAAGGGAATACTAACATGCATATTGTCTCAAGAAAAGAAAAAAAATAAAAAGATTTATCCAGGAAGGATAATAGACAAGGAACAATCATTCCTACATAGACATTCCAGGGAATAAGTACAATCTAACCTATATACTTAAAACTCAGAAGTCAGGACAAGCTTACATTTTGCAATATTAGCTCTGCAACATGCAACTGATCTGTAATGCCACATTCTACCACGTTCTACAAATATAGGTGAATTGAATTAGTAGGGATCAGATCTCATAAGAACAATAAGCAGAATAAAGCACTTCTCACTCAAAAGCTAAGCCATTAATATGCATAGTAAAATACTGTATGTGTATGCAATGAACTTAATAATATGGGACTTTTTTGCATATTCTAAGATTACAAAGAAGAAAGACATACATAAAGCAAGTACAACCTTAAACAAAGAACCCTAGACTAGAGAAACACGTCCGGTTAATATTTCATTAAATCATCCTAATGGAGAAATAATTGTCATCATGTAGCACTTAATATCATCATATCAGGGACTTCTCTAAATCTTCTTTGAAAATATATTAATATGATACTCTCAATAGCAATATCTTGAGATCCCAGCATCTATCATGCTCTGAAATATATGTGGTTGCCTTGAAAGGTTTGTCTCTTTTATATGTTCAGCAGATAGTCTGAAAAGACAATGACAAGGCCTGTAACGACCCAAAATTTTCATTGTCACAAATTAATTTGCTTGCACTATTGTGGAACATTAAGTATAACACCAAACTGATGTTATCTTTAGGACTCAAAGTATAATTTAGATATGAAAATTTGATGGCCTATTATCATCCTGCCCGTATTTATTTATTTACCTATCTATTATTAATCAACAGATGAAAATAAATATGAGTATATAATTATATAGGAGGTTGTACGATATTAAAATAGCTTGCTTATAGTTGCTATTTATATAAACACAAGGGTTTTGTGAAGATTGTACGGAAAAGGGTTTTTATGCAAATAATGCATAGAAGAGTTTTGCATCTTATTTCATGAGCAAACAGGAGTATAGATTTTTCTTATTTTTACCGCTATGACTCCTTCCCTCACGCAGGAATTAAAAGGAAAGAAAACTGAGCGTGAGAAAAAAAAGAAGCACAATGAGTAAAAAAAAAGGGACAAAGGAAGAAAAGGAGAAGGAAAAAAAGGGGCGGGAAGAAGAAAGAGATTTTTTTTAGGCAACATAGTTTTATTTATTTCTGATTTTCTTATAATATAGAAATTTGAGACTCAAAAGAAAAAAATTGGATTGAGACATAGATTGAGTCTCTATTATTTGTCTTTGAAAGGAAATAGGTTGAATACAGGTATTAAAATTTAATTTTTTTTCAACTGGAAGATTTGGACATAGGGTATCGAACTGGGATAGATTGATGAATCATGGTGGGCTTTTCGCCAACCGAGCGATAACAGGTCATAGGGAATATTCATAACATGGTTTCAAATATCGGCTGATTTCTGATATATATCACAAATATCGTTATCGGATTTTGAGGTATCTCATACAATATTAATCCTTTAATATCGGTCGATATGGCGAATATTGCTGAAATTAACGTATTGATACTAAAAGTCGTTGGGAGATACTGATACTTAAACCATTCCTAATCATGCATCATATTAGGCATGGTTTTCTTTTCTTTTGCGGGTTAGGGTGTGTGAGTGCTCCAAGTATATTTGTAAGCCTCTTTTGGGGGGTGTTATTAAGTTCTTATTAATAAAATATTTCCGCGCGGGGGGTCATAGGGGCGGTGGGATGACAAAAAAATGTATTACATAAATTAAGGACCTACTTTTTAATAGTATATACATCCACACAGTACAGCAACAGCAGCTTAAAAATTAGATTTTTAAACTATCAAATTAGACTATTTTCAAGAAGCAACCAAATAGAGACATGGTAAATCAAGCAAGAGATTTGAAAAGATACATGGAAGAACTAGGAATCTTTAGACTCAAATTTAATCTTTGAAAACATTGTAGCTATTTAAGGACTTGGAACTATCAAGGTATCTGCTGTTGCTAATCCATAACAAGCACAATACAGAGGCAACAGAAAAAGACAGTTCTTACAAATTAGTCTTAAGGACAATGCATATAAATAAAACTACAAATTCAAGATAAATCAAGGGAAACATGCTAAAAGACCACCAGCTCACAATAATAGATTATCTTGCATAGTCACCTTCAATACCAACGGGAGAGTGGAAAGGTCAACAGTTGGAAACTCTCTCAGTTCATTGTTAACTCCATGAAATGACCCATCTGCAGAGGTAACTAAAAATAGAAATAATAATTAAGATCCAATTTTATAGATTCAATGCAAGGTTAAGAGGTGACAGTGATGAAAAATTTAGGAATAATCTAATTGTTTATTCATTATGAATTATCCATTTGGAAGCTATATATGGAAAATACTAAAGTGCAACTAAGAATCACATGGTACAAAAGCATGTCGATTAAGACATAATAGTATTTGCACAGAGAAACAAGAAACAAACCTAAAGAACATTGCACATGGTATCATATTTAAGAAAATCACAGCAGCTGGTAGCACGTTAAAGAGAAAACCAAGCTTGTGGAACTTGAGTACTAAATAATCTAGAGCTTGACCCAATTATCAAACGGTTTGGATTTCAAAACTTGATACAAAACCAACAGTGCTTGTCATTTCTTCTAGCGACAATAATCAGAAACTAAGAAAATATCTCAAATTATTGCCAAAAAATATATCTCAAACATAGAGCTTTTCATATGGAAGAACTTGGAGAGAAGTATATGTATCGAACTGGAGAACTGGATAAACACATCTAGAAATCTCCAGGTTTAAAATATTTCCTACAACACAATTTCCATGCCACGGAAAGTGCACAGGGCATTTTTTTTTTGCCTCCCTAACTGCAGGAGTGTTGCTATCATCTTCAAGAGTGTTGCTATCATCTTCAAGACTAAAAACAATCCCGATTTCAAGTAAGAATAACATCCCATCATCATCGCACCATCAGTATCTAAGTCTTTCCGATCAAGATGGATTCAGCTAAGTAGCACAAAGATCCCCCAAAAAGATCAACCAAATTTTGATGACATTTAACCTAACATATGAAGAAAGAAGGCAAGAGTGGTTTTGCCATAAATCCTATGCCTACTTTACTAGTAGGAACTTACCTTTTGATTTTATATGCATCAAATGGAGGCGCAACCCTCCAAATTCTCATAGAATAGACAAATAAATATTGCATATATGTCAGCTTTGAGGAACTATATGGCAGAAGATATATAGTCAATGAGCCAAGTTGAACACATTTCACAATTAACAACAAGCTCATGCTTTAGTTTTTGTCTTGCATGTGTAGTTCTTTAAGAAATATTTCTTCACAGAGTTCTATACCTGGGATTCTAATTGTTTCAACAAGAAACAACATTGTCAAAAAAAGCGTTTTGCCCATCTTTTTAGGATCGATTAAGGTGCATACACACGCGGATGGGGTTTATAGCTAGTTAATCAATCACTCCATGATGGTGATCCATACAGTTCATTGTGATCTTCAACCTTTGCACATAGATGTAAGAAATATTACCCAATTTAGAGTCTTCTAACCCACTCATAAACTGATTCCGTAACGAATGGTTTTTCAATGAAAAATAAATGCAAAACACTTAGGTAGAGATTTCTAATATCACGTGATTACTTGGATATGTATGTTTTAAAAAATGAAAACCGCAAAAAACAGCTTGGACTGCCCATAGAATGACCCATTAAGTAGCTATAAGGTGGGAAATCAAATCTAAACCGTATCGGATTCCCCTCCTTTATTAGGGAGGAAAATATTGTTTTGCACTCCTCGTGTCCTGAACTTGTGATCTCTCCCATTTTGCTCCCTTTATCTTGTCCCCTCTAACAAATCAAGCTCCTCTCGGTTGGTTTTATTTGGATTTTCTCAGAGAGTGAACAGCCTTAGGGTCCCTCCCTTGAGACCAACCAGTTAAACGACATGAATGTGTTTGAACACTAAACTCCAACTCCCCATTAGAATATATCAACTGTTGCTGCAAATTGCCCCTCCAGTTTTATGAAGACAACATTACTATTTATATTTTAGATTAATTCTTTTAAAGAGGCTCCATACTATAATTTCTTCCTCCTGGGAACGGAACTCTTCAACAAGCATGTTTACAGTAAGCTGAGTCACGAAGTCTTTAGCCAAATAAAGAAAATAGCCTTTTCATATAGTAGGAATAATTAATAAATTCAAAAAAAAAAGTGCATCTTTCATATTATGGCATAGTCAATACATTAAAAAACACTTTACTCAGAAAGAGATTCAACAATCAAATGGAATAAAATAACAATGAACAACAAGTTCTTTATAAACAAAAGCACCCATAGTGGTACCACGAATATCATATGAAACATGTATAGACCAACGGGCACTTTGTGCTAGTTCATCCATGATTTATGAAGAAAATGTTAAGCCTCCAATGCCCATTTGTTACCAGATTGCCGACATTTCCTTTGAGAGTTACATATCTAATATCCTTAAATTGTTTCTACAAGAAATATAGAGTTGCAGGAAAAAACAAAGTTGCATGCACTACAACCAGATGCAAAAAAACAAAAACAGGCCGTTGTGGGTGAAAAATAGAATTACCATTTGATTGCAAGGCGCCAGTGGCTTCAATAGCTTCCATTGAAGAAGAACGGGCAACATCAAGATCTACAAAAAAAATTGTTATTTAAGATGTAGATAAAAATAAATGTAACATACAACAACTAAATACTTACTGCCAAGGGTATTAAAATGAAGGTTTCTTTGTACTCCACATATGTGGTCCCTAATAAAAGCAGCAAACAACAAGATTAATGCAGTACAAAGCAGAAGAAAGAGTTAAACATGTGACTAACAGTACCATATATAAGAGCAACCCGAAGCCTCTTGAAAGCTAAGAGCCAATTCAGTAGATAACTCTAGATCTCTCCAAGAGATAATTGTATCTAAAAAGGTGAGCAAATGTCAGACACTGAATATTAAAGTAAACAGGCTGAGAAACGCAATATTGCAGATGCATCCACCTTCTTGCCTTCTGTAGATATCTTCTGATGAAATGCGATGAACAAGTATGGCATCATTATCTCCTTCATCAATGACGAGCAAACCAAGTTCTTCTGACCTCTGCAGACCAGATCCACTAATAAAATATCTATTGATGAAAGAAACTGACTGATATTCATTCAATAGAGGACAAAAGGAAATACAAATCAAGAGGTTTCAACAACTTTATCATAGAATTCAAACAAAAGATTATTGTTTGCAAAGAATCATGCCCCGTAAAGCTGTGCGGTCACTACAGCCCTGAGCACTATTCTGTTGAAAGTTTTTTTTTTAAAAAAAATTTCTTTTTCTGTTTCTTTTTACCTTTTTTTTGCAAGAAAATTTTAATTTCCAGCAGAAATGTTACTCAACGAGAGGTGTGAGTCATGTGACTGAGATATTGGCCCTAATATACAAATCCCATGATAGCAGACACCGACACAGCTAGCTAAGCCCTTGTGCACTAAGAGAAAAGAAGTGAACATGTCAAAACCATCTGAGAAAACTTTTTAAAATGTCGGTGCTTGTTTGTCTGCAATTCCCACTGTTCATCTCAACTCTGAACAAGCACCCAGACATGCTTGCTGAAAAGCCAAACATTCATGTATTATAACAGAAATGCCTTCCACGTTCATCAATACCTACTCTGGACCCTCCTAAACATTGAGTCTCTAATGGTAAATGGTAGATCAAGTTCAACTGTCCATGAAGCATGCCTCTCTTGAACTGTTTATATGTCAGGAAAAAAAAAACATGATGGGAGCATGTATTTGAAGAAAAAGCGAATTGAAAAGTTGATTTACCAAGACAAGATACACCAAATGAAGAGATATGGATTCATTTACTTCTAACCAAGGCCACTCTGAGTAAGTACAAAATAGGCTGGCACGAGCAAGATAATCAAGATCATTAGAAAAATTTTGAGAAGCAGTGTAGCTGATAGCTAGCACAATGCAATTAATAAACCAAAACATAAATACAACTCGAAAAATTGTTCATATGGGTCCTTTTCTGGATTGATGAGTCTATCACAATAGTATTTACCTAAATTTTACTTTGTTTGAGATCCATTTTCTAGGAAGGACAAATCCCTACTGAGTGACAAGGACTCTGTTATCTCGAGCGATTTATGACTGCCAAGGGTGATACCAATTATGTTTGAGACTCTGTTCTCCTAACTTGTGGACAATAGCATAAGCAGAGCACCTTCTAACGTGTAGCCACTTTGATTTTACAGGCTTATTCTCATGCATTGACCTTTCCTCCCCCTCCTTACCTTGTTTCATGCTGTTTCCCTTTCCCTCCATGAAAACCTTGATTTGAACACCACTCTTTTGAATGAAATTTCTTCATACTTTAATGTGATTTGCTAGGTGTTAAAAAAATAAGTATGAGTGCCTATCTATTTTATTCGGATATATTTTAGATAAGTGATAATGATTGAAATGGAAAGTGCATGATACATAAAATAAAATGTTCTCTGAGTTTTTCCCCCTTTAACAAAGGTTGGACTAAAAAAAATTTAGAAAAATGCTATAAGTCAAGATGTCAAGAGACAGAACCTGCAGCAGCAAATTTTTCCACCCTAATGCTGAATAATTATTCAGGCAATCAGCTAAACCAGGTATATGCATGAAAAACCTTTCTGAGGAAGACAAATATAAGTTTGATGGAGAAAGGCAAAAGGAAAGTTGATATGACACAGAGTGATGACTTATAAATGAACTGCTTTATTTCTTTATATAGAGGAAAACCATGAAAGATCCATGCAATTGTAAGTAACACTTAGCATGTATAAATTATGAGACAGTAAAGAAAGGTAAACAAGCAATCAATAGCAATTCAGATAAATTCATAATGACAGTTAAGGTGAAGTCTTTGGAAGGAACCTCCATATAATCAACGGTGACATGCCCAGTTCCTTGATCCTCCCATTTACCGTCTTCATTCAAACGATAAACCTTTACACGCTGAAACATGCATCAACAAGTCAGTTAAAAATACCAACATTCTCAAGAAACTATGATGCACACGTTGAAGTGGTCATCAACACTGGAAAGAACAAAAATGATGAACTACAAATACAAAAAAAGGGGGGGGGCCCGAAGAAAAGAAGGAAGAAAAAAAAAAACAGCAAGTGACAAAATAAGAAGACAAGAAGTGGCAGGGCAAAAACAAAAAACAGATTATCATGCCTATCCGATTCACCAGCATATTAGGTAGTATTGTAGACGCATGAGTTGGACAGTACGAACCAAATTCTTCGCATACATGAGATCAGTGTTCTAAATGGCGGCCACAGCGGCTACATCGGCCGGGAAAATTTATCGGGGATGGGGATATATCGGGGACATATCGGGGATATTTTCAAAAATCGGATGTCAAAATCGGACTGTAAATATACATATCTTGTCTTAAATTGCATCTCAATAAGACAATATATGCATAAATTATATAAAGCTACATAAAACTCATACTTATATGTTTAAGATATACTTAACTCGATAACTTGCATTAAGCTTATAAATGCATAATCACTATCCAAGTGTAGAATCTTCACAAATGTTATATTGCCACATCGCTCGAATTACCCAAATATCTAACCTAGAAATTGAGTGTGAACGCTATATCGGGTCCAAAATCGCCGAAATTGCGGCCGATATATCGGGTCCATACAATTTATCGGCGATTTTGGGTGAAAATCGCTATATCGGTTTGGATGTGCCAAATCATTGCGGCTAGTGCCGTAAACGCAATATCGGCGTAATATCGGGGTTATATCGGGGATATTTAGAACACTGCATGAGATGACAGAGGATGGAGCACAAGTAGGTAGGATTTGAGAAGACTAACATTATGGATCTTGGAGGAAAATGAGAAATTTTAAGGAAACTTTGAACTTATACATATCATACAACAAATTCATAAGAGTAGAAGCATGTGAGGAAAATTATTAAGACTATGCCCTGAATATATATACAAAAAATACAGTGTTGGTCATAACATCATCGAACAAATTGCACTCATTAAGTTCTTTAAAGAGAGGGCAAAATTTGATAATAACCAGAATAATACATGCAGAATATGCTCAAATTGCAAATTTAGGAGCAAATTTGCCTCTGAAAATTTGTGAGCTCCTCTCCAACCACATTAGCTCATTGTATCACTCAGAGATAAAATTTTATCGAACCCCGTAGGCAAAAAACCCAACACGTGACAGGTTTCCATTAACATATGAAGATCAAAGATGCACCAGGCCTGATTTCGCTGCTTTGAAGGTTTTAACATTTATTCAAATGCACTGCTGGTCCAGATTCTCCTCTAGTTCACAGTTCAACACCACAATCAAACCATCCCTCCCACAAACAATATGTCAACACCTCAATCATCATTTAGTTAACACCTAAGCATTCAGCCTGTTGACAGTCACAAAAGTGCAAGAACACCCCTAATAGTGAAAAAGGTAACCGGTAAAGATTCAAGACTTCAGCCAAAACACTCAACAAATATTCTTTTATAGTTTTAGGGATCATCTTTCTCTTAAAGAGTGAGAAACTTCAGTTCATACAGACTTTCTAGCACTATAGTTTTGTTGTAACCGTGATTGCTTCCAGTCACTCTTAACGCCATCTTACTAGGCAAATTCAAGCTTAACCAAAGTTCAGTTAGCATCGTTTTCACTTCAGTCCCAAAATTCCAGTAGAAATTCTTATTTAAATTTAAATGGCCAAAAACTCAGCAACATTGCACAATTTGAAGTATTGCTGCTTCCTGCTTCTATTAAAGCTAATCATTTGTGTCAGCTAACAATAAAGAGCAGCCGAATAAAGGACAAACTGCTTAAATGAAGGCTGGCGTAAACATAAAAAAAACTACTCGAATATAGGGCATCCAGTAACAATAAATCAAACACGATAAACTCAGAAATCAAACTCTCAAAACCCTAGAAATCACCAACCTGCATAAAATTCGAAGAGTTGGAGAGCTTCCCCTGCGCGCCCATTGGCAGAGCGAGGAATCGAGAGAATTCGCTTGTATTCCGCGAGGCCTACTAGAGATTCAAGGGCGGAATAGAGAAAATCAAGAGGGGAGAGAAAGCGCGGGTCTTTGGCAGAGCAAAAGGAGAGATACTTTTTTCCTTATTCTTCTTCCTTTTTCAGTAGAAAACCCTAACTGCCATTAACGTCGTCTCCTCGAACTCAAACCCTCCCCCTTTTCCTTCTCTCTTTCCCTTTCTCTCGCTCTCTCCCTCCTCTGTTTCTCTCAAATAATTTCCTTTCCCTTTTTTTTTTTTTTTTCCTCCTTTCTTTCTCTCTCAGCTCGCTGCGCGTTCCCGCAAGGTAAAAATATGACGGGTTTGTTTGGAGACGGGGCGAATATAGAATTTTGCGCTCGTAAATTTTATAAACACCCTCCAAATATTCGGAAATATCATTTCTATATAAAATCTTAAAAAATTTTCATAATTTGGGGAAAAAAAAATCAATAAAATTAAACCTTACAAAATCGCAAATCGGGCGGAAAAATTTTCTAGTGCTCAATCTTTGCGCCCTTAATGGAAGTGGGCAACCCCGTCAAAATGACTAATGGGCCTTTTCTTAATTTAGAGGCTGTACTGGGCCGTTTCTTTCGGGCTAGCTAAAAATAATAAAATTTACAGACACAGACAATGACATTGCAAAATGTTGCGCATTTGAATAGTGATGAATTGATAGAAGAAACTTGACCAAATTCAGATCCCCATTCTTCAATGTTAATTTGTTCTAATATTCTTCTTTTTTCAGAACAAGTAACAAACTTAATCCAGCTCTTAACTTCGTCGATCATTGTTGTAATCTGCTTAATTATTTTCTCGCAGGGAATGCTCACTCTCTCACAGCTGCAATCACAAAGCTGTACCCACTGCAGTGCAACAAGGGCCAACAATACGCCGGCCCATCGCTGACCCAACTCGCTATTCTCTTTCTCAGCTTTCTACTCCTAGGACGTGTTTGGTTTGAGGCAAAAGTGGGAAAACTCGAAAGTAGAAAAAACTCATTTCTCAATTTCGGTGTTTGTTAAGAGCCGAATAGGGAAATGGGAAAACCCATTTTCCCTATTCCCTTTTACACCTCACTTTTACACTTATTTTCTCACTTACAGAATATTACAGTTAATTTTGTGGTCACGTAAATCTCACTCGTAATAATTTGTAGCTCAAAATAATTAATTTTGTAGTGGTGTAAATCTCACTTGAAATCTAATTACAGTCCCAAAAAAAAATCATAATTAATATTTATTTTAATATTATTTTGTGATCAATTTTCCACTTCTATATTACTAATAAACACCGAAAGATACAATATATTTTTCCACCTCCGTTTTCACATTGCAACCAAACACTGAAAAATTTACTTGCACAAATCTCCAACTCCTACTTTTTCCTCACTTTTTTCCACATGTACCTTTCTTCCACTTGCAGGAAAGCAAACATGCCACTAGTGATCAGGGACGGCAGCATTCGTCCCTGCAACCTCACATTTGGCGCAGACCAATTCAATCCTCACACTGATTCAGGTCGAAAGGGAAAGCAATAGCTTCTTCAACTGGTACTACTTCACCTTCACCTTCTCCGTGATGCTCTCCTCCATTGTCGTCGTTTAGTTCCAGACTAACGTCAGCTGGTCCCTCAGACTCGCCATCCCCACTGCCTTCTAATTTTCTTCCTCTGCACGAGGATTTACGTCAGGGTGAAGCTCGAGGGCAACCCTTTTCACTAGCATTGCTCAGGTTCTTGTCGCCGCATTCAAGAAGAGAGCATTGCAACATCCTGACGAACCCGCGTGATCGCTCTTCAATCCCCCGTGCAAGAACTCTCTCAATTCGAAGCTCCCTTGCATAGACCATTCAGGTAATTTTGACGCGTATCCTCGTATGACATTTCAAACTTTGTTTTTTTAAATGTTGTTCTGAAATGGCATAAGATTTCTAGATAAGGCAGCAATCACAAACTTGGACCGACGGAATCAAACCAATAACTCTTTCTCTGACCCCTGGAGATTGACCACTCTGCAACAAGTCAAAGAGGTGAAATGTCTGGTGAGGATCATACTGATATGGTCCGTGGGGATCCTTTTCTACGTCACTGTTCTTCAAAACTCTTCATATGTCATCTTCCAAGCCATTCAATCAAACATGCATCTAAGGAAATCTAGCTTCGAGAATATTGACACTCTAAAAAAGACAAGATTTCTAACTGGCCCGAACAATGTCTAACTTGTTGACGTCTACAAAAGACAAGTGACAGACAAGCCGACGGCCAGTTCTTCACCCATCTCAAAGGGGACGAATCAGCAACTTGGACTCTACTGATCCAGTGAAGCAGACAGTAAGCCGAGGTCGTCCTTAAAAGCCCGTGAGAAGGCCCAAGCAGGTCCAGGGACACTAAGTTAGCTCAACACTTAGTCTCGCACGAGCCCACGAAATAAGTCTCGTATAAGAAACCAAAGTTGCTTAGCATCACAGGAAACTCCTTCACAGCCTCGCTGCGAGCTAACTTGCAGATTAGCCCAGAAATGCTCAGTTAACTCCGCAGAAAGTTAACTTCGCTCGAAACTCCACGCAGCTGCGCAAAAGGTTGACTGGTAGCTTCGTCACAAGTTTTACCCAGCTCCGCTGAGAGCTTTCTTTTAACTTCGCCAGATGCTTCTCCCAGCTCCGCCATGAGCTCAACGCAACGACTCCGCTGCGGGTCTTTTATGGTCACCTTTGACCAAGCAAATCTCCGGATGAGATCAAATCTAATTGAGATCAAATTTGACAGTTCCTTACCATAATCTTTTGACTCTCCCAATCATGTGAGAAGATCAAAAGTTGTCTCTAGCCTCACGGCGAGGCTACTTTTCAGATGTAAAACAGATTGACTAAATCTGTTTTCAGATTTTTAGGGCAATTGAACCCCTATTCCTCCTTATAAATAGCCTACCAGAGGCACACAGAGAAGGGAGGCCAAAAAAAAGAGGAGAAACGGGCCAGGATAGAGAAGAAATTAGAGATCTACTCTCTCGTTTTTAAGAATTCAGAGAATTGTTTCTCTAATCCTACAAGGATAAATTCAGGGCGCTAATACCCTAATATCTTCCTCCCTCTCAAGGAATCTCCGGAATCAGGCGAGGAGGAATTCCTAAGCAATAGCATTCGAAGATCGATCGCTCGCATCGTCAACGGGACAAAATGGTTGCGCGCTGATCAGACTCCCATCGGCACACTTCCCCAAAAATCTTAAAGGAAATCTACCTATAATTTTCTTTTCAAATTACTTGTAATTTAGCTCCTTGACACTTTTTGTAAGTTTTTCCCTTTGCAAAATCAATGGAAAACAGAGAATACCAGCTGGTTCGCTCTATTTATTCTCCATGCTTGCTCTCACAGTCTAAATACCACTATACTATCAAGTCATCGTCCCCGGACTTCAAAAGATTCTCCATGATGCTCTGTGCATTTGATATGTTAATTTGGTTAACATTTGTAAACAACCTATGAGATACTCGACAGAACTGTCAAAGAAGAAGTAAGGCGGGATTGGGATACAGTGTCCATGGCCATATTACAGGGCATTTGGTTAGAGCGTAACAATAGATACTTTGGCTAATGGGCTCACTTAAATTGACAAATAGCAAATACATAGAAAATGAGATTTAGCCTTCACCAATTTCACATCGAAGACTCGCCTGTGTTGCACAATCTACCCACCACCATCCCTCATTCTCTGACTCGACGCGAAATGAAAATGAATTACCGACACTGATATGGCATATATAGCCCATAGAACGATTAGGACGTCCTCATGTAAGGGCCTTTTTATTTACGAGGGGCATCAATTAACGTTGGGCGTTCACGTGGTCTCCATTGTCTTTTATTTCTTTTCTTTAGATAAAATCGTTGTTTTCCATTGGAAACTTTAAAGAGAAGAGCCATAAGTAATTTAAACAGAGAATTACGAGAATTTTCTACAAAAATGATTCTAGGTAAGTGTGCCGATAGGAATCTGATCAGCGCGCGATCACTTTGTCCCGTTGACGATGCAACCAACAAGTCTCTATCTTACTGCTCGAAATTCATTCTCGACTGGTTCAGAAATCTCCCTGTTGCTGGTGAGAAATATTAGGATTAGGGTGTCGCAACCCTGTATTAACCTAAGGATGAAGGAAATTCTCTATTCTTCTTGGTCGTATGCGAAGTTAGAGTAGCTTCACCCCGTGAGTTAGCTTCGCAGGGCGAAGCTACTTAAGCACTTAGTGCTTTATCTCTGACGTTGGAGCTTACTCTCACTTCGAGCAAAGCTGAAATAGCTTCGTTGTTAGCACATAATGGTGCTTCAATTCTAACCGTGTGTCTCAGAGTTCGCCGGGCTCTTGGTTTAAGCGGAGCTGTAATAGCTTCACTGTTGCACCATTGGTGCTTTGGCCTTAGCCTCATGGGGAAAATGAGGCTTAGCTCTGTGAAGAGCTGAAATAGTCTCGTAGTCAGAGACTGTTTTAGTTTCGTATGAAGCTAAATCAAGAGATTTATCTCTAACCTCACATGAGGCTGGGTTGGATTTTCTAATCCAAATAGCCTTAACAGAGGTTGTCTTAGGCTCGCATGAAGCCTTTTTAGCTTCGAACGGAGCTAGTTTAGTGCACTGGTGCGAAGCTGATTTAATCTCTGTTGAGTATGTTAGACTCGCGTGAGTCTGTTTAGCCTCACAGGATGCTGTGATAGGCTCGCAAAGAACCTTATTTATTTTAACAAAGGCTTGCTTCCAAGCAGTAACCAGAGGGGCTCTGGCCACAGTGATCTTCCTGTGCTTACGCACATGCAGGAGACTTGTGCTGCCCCCAGAAAGAAATTGTTCTAATTCTCTTGGTCAAAATGAATGAGCAAAGTTTCAGCAGTAGACCCAAGGGTCTGAACGTTGCATTATGACGCTTGATTCTCAACAATGGAGAATATTAATTTCCCAACGGAGTCGCCATCTTGTTTTTCTTTGATTTGAAGGGAAAAACTTACAAAAAGAGTGTAGAAAATTACAAGTAATTAAAAGAAAAGATTACAAGAATCTTCTACTTTTGTTTCTGGGGAAGTGTGCCGGTGGGAGTTTGATCAGCATGCGATCACTTTGTCCCGTTGACGATGCTAGCATTCAATCTTCGAGCACTACTGCTTGAGAATTATCTTCTCGCTTGGTTTCAGAAATTCTTCGAGAGTAGAAGATCTTAGAGAATTAGCACCCTGAGTTAGAGAACTAAATCTCTAAAAGCTTAGAAGTTAGAGAATGATCTCTTGTTAGCCAAAACTCAACTAAGCAGTTTTCAGCCTATATATTTCTGCTCTCCAAAATATTGCCCCGAGCTCATTTACAGCTAAGCTATTTATAGGTTAGCAGTAGCGTAATTGTCTCTAAAATTCAGTAAGAATGGCAACAGTCTGTTAGCCTCGCGCGAGGCTCAGACAGGCCGCGAGGCTAGAAAGCTTCATGTGAAGCTAAATGTAGGTCTCATGCGAAACTAAATAGGCTCGCGCGAGCCTATGACAGCCATTTGGCTTGACTGTCTCCACTTAATGTGAGACAGAGTGGGTGGGTATAAACGCCCACTTAAAGTGGCATAACCCCACTAAAGTAGTGGGTTTAGCCCACTAATTGATTTGGTCAATAAATGACCTAAAAAAGCCCACAATGGAGCTAAGCAAAGCTTCAGATGAAGGTATGAAAAACTCTAGGCGAAACTAAGAGCTAGCTCGATGCGGAGCAGTGAAGAGCTTCAAGTGAAACTAAAAGTTAGCTTTTTAATAGAGTTATACTAAGATTCAACGTGAAGCTAGGCAACATTAGTCTCTCAAGAAAAACTAGCCCCTTGGACTCATGCGAAGCTAAGTGTTGAACAAACTTAGCCTCATAGATCTGCCTAGACCTTTTCAAAGGCAATACTTGGCCTACTGTCCGCTTCACTAGATCGGTAGGGTCTAAGTCACTGCTTTATTCCTCAGGGTGGGCATAAACTGGTCGTCAGCTTATCTGAAACTTGTCTATTGTAAATGTCGACAACTTAGACATCATTCAGACCAGTTAAAATGTTGTCTGGGAGTTTGTCTTTTCAGAGTGTCAACAACTAGTGGCTGCTCTGACGGAGGATAAAGGTCGGCAATTGCGTGAGCTCATCCTTGTGAGGGAGTTTGAATTTTGTGTGTGAGAGAGAGAGAGAAAAAAGAGGGGAGAAAGAGAGTGTAAATGAAGAGATAGGGGTAATTTTTAATTATGAAACGAATTAAGTTTTTAGATAGAAAGGGTATTTCAGAAAATTTGGAGATGCGCTTATCAATTTGATGGGGAACGGAAATTGCCACCCCAAGTAATAATGAAGGCACCTCCAAATTAAGGCACCCACCAAATGTGACAAAGGCACCAATCAAATTAAAAAAAAGAATAAATTACCCCTCCCCTTCTTCTTCTCCTCTCTCTCCCCCCTGCATGAACCGCCAAACTCAGCCCCCCCGATGGAGCAACACTTGGGGGAAGGGGGCAACGATGGGAGTGTTATGCGCGGGGGGCAACAACTGATGAGGAATCCACCAACAACCGATGAGGAATCCACCAATTAGAGATAAATGCAACCAAAGATGTACACACACGAAAAGATCAGAGAAACAAGAGAGAAGTTAGCCAACACAGTGTAAGTTGACCTAGAGGGGGGTGAATAGGTGATGGCTAACCTAATGGTCACTTAATGCCAAATAATGCGGAATTAAAAACTATTATGACCTAAACTAAACTCTTACACTAAACACCACGTATAACACAAGAGTGTTGCCGAATTTCCCGTGAAGGGCTCTGGACAAACTCCTCTAGATTCCCCTAGATAAGGGTTGAGGTGCCGCGTTGGCTCTCTTGGTTGAATACAAGTGTTAGCAAACAAACCCAAGCAAGTATATTAATATGAGCACACAAGTATATCAAGCATATAAAGATTAACACAATAATTGAATGCAAGATATAGACAAGGAGATAGAGAGAGAGTGAGCAATCGCAAACACAAGGGATTTGTTTCGAGGTTCGAGCACACTTGCTCTACATCCCCGCCTTCGACACACGAAGGATTTCCACTATGCTTGATCCCAATGGATCACTCCTCGGTGCCGTAACACCTACAAACCCTCAGACTCTCTAGTCCCGTACACACCGCAAGCTCACTAGCTCGCCGAGGCCGCACCTAAAACCAAGAGTTCACACACGAACTCTAAACCACCGCGAACACACTTGTCCGCCTTCTCAAAGAACAAAGAAAAGATCTTTGGTGATCACAACACTTTGATCACCTAAAACAATCTCACTACAACACTCCTATAGGATGAGTATGTCTATGAATTGCTCAAGTGTTTGTGTGAGAAAACAAGGAAAGAGATGGTGGAGGAAAACTCAAAGAATCTCTTTTAATCACTCTTGATAAACTCTCATTTTGATTGGAAATATTTGCTCTCAAATATGTGGAGAAAACCTTTTGAAAGGATAAGAAAAACTAGCTTGAAAGCTCTCCTAAAATCTTAGTGAAAAATAATGCCCAAACCCCCAAATTTATAGGCCAAGAAAAACTAGCCGTTGGGGTCTGTCAGGCCTGTCGGTCGACCGTCCGGTCGACCGCCAACGGTCAAAAATCCGACCGTCGATCGCCCGGTCGACCGAAAAGAACAGATAGCACTGCTCTCAGTTCCGGTCAACTGGGTCGGTCGACCGGCCATCTGCCAGGTCAAGGTGTGCACGTCTGTGCACGTCGGTCGACCGAGCTGGTCGACCGACTTCAGCCCTAGTCGACTTGGTAGGTCGACTAGTCGACTTGGCTGAAGCCTTGAACAGAAAATCTGAGATTAAAAACTTGGTCTTTTTGGCTAAAATAAAATCCCATAAAATACTGAAAAATTTACAAAAATAGTTTTACCAATATACTTTGATAAACAAACATGCTTGCACAAAATCAAGGCATGTTATAAAAGATTTGGGCTATTTTTGTAATATGAAAATATTGGCCCAATTGAAAACTTGTATTTTTCTAAAACTTGTTTTCCAAACTTTTTCTTGATACAAAAATAAGCTATTTGAATTCATTAAAGCATAGTGTGTATGGATATGATCCACTACACAATTAAGATGAAATATCTATGTTTTGACATTAAACTCTAAATATGATTTTGGTTAAACATATGTAAACTATAATACCAAAAACCAAAATGATATTTTTCCAAAATGAAAAGTCTTTTTCTAAAACTAAAATTCTTTTATGAAAAGACATCTAAAACAAGAGTGTGTGTGTATAGAATACTTGAGCAATCCACCAACTACTCTATCATTTACATTTTATCTAAAACAAAATCTTACAAAAACAAACGTAGACTCAAGTCTTCATCTTCTTGAAGTCTTCACTTGAAGCCTTCTTGACTTGGTCCAAACACGATCCAACGAGCTCGACTCTTGATGTGATCTTGATGCATAGGCTCGTGAATCAAACGGTGCTAGCTCCAAAACTTGACTTCAAATCCTTTGTTGAAGCTATGCACCTACTAAGATCTTGATCATAAATCTGTCACTAATTAAACACAAGATCATTAGTAAACAAAACTACATGAGTTGATCATCATCAAAATTAGAGTGATGGGCCTTTGGGCCAACACACAGTATTTAACAAGGTTTGGTAATTTGCCTACGTCCTCGGGGCAAGGGAGAGAGATTTTATTGATTCAACAATCAATACAAGAAAATACCAGAGGGATACTTTCAGGGATTTCAGGAATTTAATACATGAGGGTTTTAGCCCATATTTATAGCCGCAGAGTCCTAGGAACTTAAGAAAACCCGGATTAGATTCGACCCCAAAACAGAAAGTAGACAAAACGCATCTGTCGGTCCCTTGTCCTCGGTCGACCGGCCCGGTCGACCAGGACCAACCGAGAGCTAGCTCATGTCAGTCGGGCCATGCATGTGCATCTCGTACACACCGGTCGACTAGGCGGTCGACCGGCTCCGTCCATCGGTCGACCGGGGCCTGTCCAGGTTTGTTTCAATGCCGTTCTCGCTCCCTTTGACTTCCGGTCACTGTGCTATCTTTCTCCATCTCCTTTATCTCCTCTCTCCCTACAATTCTCCACCTCGGTGAAGATTTTTTAAATCTGAGCAAAACACTAATCAAACACCAGGCGAAATCAACACACGATCTCGGCAAAATCGACACACGATCTCGGCTTGAGCGCTCCAAACGAAAATCGACACACGATTTCGGCGAAATCGACACACGATCTCGACTTGGCCAACAGACGAAACTTATTCCTTCAAACGAATCGCCAGTACATGTACAATGATTTCCACTCATCTCACCAGATCCAAATTGAATTTGTCGCTGCCACATGCAACTCTTAGCAAACTCTAATATTAATTGTAAGCTTCCAACATCAGCTCAGCTATCCAAACGGAATGCACCATGCATGCCTTCCCATCACCCCACCGACGAGAAATACCATACGAGCCGACCAACGAACGTGTCTCACTCAGCAACTCCATGGAACTCTATTCCAAATGGTCTCAAAAAGAACACATCATGAGCCAACACTGACTCTCCAACTGACTGGCTCTCCCCAGTCCGCATGCTTTCGAGACGGTTCAACCAAATCTGAGTAGAGCACAGTAAACACTATCATCGGTTTTAACAAACTGGATGCATACCCCTTTATGCAAGCTTAATCATCTTCACACCAAAAGATTAACTTTTCATTGAGATCTCAATGTTTCACCTCTACGTGAAGTCCAACTCTTCACCTCTACCTGAATTCTAACTCTTCACCTCTACGTGAAGTCCCAATCAGCTTCTCGAGAACCCAAACACACCCAAACACACAAGCAATATGAATGATGCTTTGCACAAATAAAAGAGAGAGAAGGTTTAGAGGCAATGGATCAAACGCAAACACAATGATATGTTCCGAGGTTCGAGCCCCTAGCTTTACGTCCCCGCCTTCACCGAGAAGGATTTCTAATCCACTAAAGGAGTACCGAACTCCTCTCTCAACCTTACAATGCCACCGAGGCAATACAACCACAAATCCACCTCTACCGAAGAGGGATAAGGCCCGTAGCCAACTACCAAACTCCACCTCACAATAGAGGGAGCAAACACAAACCTCAACCTCTACCAAAGAGGGAGCACCCAACAATGAAAAGGGTTTACAACTTGGTGGTATCTTTCAACCACAAATAATCTCTCTTTTTCCCACAAACAAATGATCCTAATAGAATAGGATAGGTGATAGCTCAAGTGGATATCAAGGTGTTTTTGGAAAGCAAGTAACAAAGAAAAACTACTTGGGAAATCTCTTGTAGATGATAGAAATGAAAATCCAAAACAATATCCCAAAAACCTAGTTTTCTTTGATTTTTCAAAACCCTTGAAAAACAATAAAGATGAAATATTTTAAGCTCTAAAACACTTTTTAAAACTTGTAAAAACACTTCAGAAAAGTAGGAATTTTTGCTCTTGAAAATCTTGACCAAAATCCCAAAGGAATGGGGTTTATATAGGCCAAACAGAAAACTAGCCGTTAGGCTGATCTGTCAGCCTGACAGGCTGGCGGTCGACCGGTCCGGTCGACCGCCAACGGTCAGAAATATGACCGTTGGAGCAAACCGGTCGACCGCCCAAATACAGAGAGCAGGTCTCTCTGATCCGGTCGACCGCCCGGTCGACCGCCCAGATACAGAGAGCAAAGCTCTCTGGTCCGGTCGACCGACCGGCCGACCGGCCCTGTGTCTGCCAGACGTGCACAAGGCTGTGCACGTCGGTCGACTGCAATGGTCGACCGGCCCTTTGTTCGGTCGACCGCACGGTCGACCGACCTGGCCTGTCAGCCACAGTCTGGGTCAGAAACTGGGTCAGAAAAGCATGTTAAAATTCTTTTATCTCTTCTAAAAATACCATAAAAATTGTTTTAACATTATATATTGAAACACAAACTTGTGATAAAAATTTCAAGACAATATTAAACATTTGGAATCATTTTTGTGTCTTGCAAATTTTATCAAAAACCAAAACTTGTATTTTGTCAAACTTGACTTTTTCCATACATGAATAGGAAAGTCAAAATAAGTTTGTTTAAAAGTTTAGCACGCATGTATAGAATGAAACTACTATACATAAACCAATTAAACTTGTTTTGATCAATCTATTCATGAAAACAAATATCGGTTAAACTAAAAACCGAAAAACCATAAAACGTGTGTGTTGTGCACTTGAGCATATCAACTATACTAAGCTTTACAAATGGATCTAAAACACACTAAACTAAAACTAGGATACCTAAGTCTTCTTGACGATCTTCCATCTTCAAGTCGACTCGATCCCAAACCGTGATCCACCGAGTGCAAATGTACGATCTTGATGCTCGGGCACCGGAATCACTAAGTGAAGGCTTCCAAACTCCTCTTTTTGAAGCAATCACCAACTAATATCTTGATCAATGATCCGTAACTAAAATCACAAGAATATTAGTAAACATAACTACATGAGTTAATCATCATCAAAACTAGAGAGGAAGGCCTCCGGGCCAACAATATCCAGCAATGCCTATATAAATTTTCAATAAAAGAGACAAAGTACATATGTCCTCCAAGCGATACAGTCTTAGCGGGTCCCCAAATACTTACATGAACACAATCAAGATGACCTTCTGAGTGGTGAGTTGTGGTGTTGAATTTCACCTTCTTCTTGTCCAGAACGCCGTGTTCAACCAATTCCAAGTTGCAGGTAGATGCACCTTCCAATGATCCCTTCTTTGCTGGAGCTTGCAAAGACTTTTCACCTCCGTGACCGGCCCGCATCTGCCAGACTTGTGTGCAAACATCATCTAAAGAAATAGAAGTCTCCACCTGACCTGTAACTGTACTACCCTTCAAGTAGTAGAGATTGTTCCGGCGGACACCCTTCATAACTACCATTGAGCCTTTGGTCATCTTGAGAACACCATCTCGTATAGATACCATAAGATTCAACGTTTTCAAAACACCAACAGAGATAAGATTCCTTTTGAATTGAGGTACATACCTTACTTCCTTCAATTCTCATATTATCCCATCATCCATCTTAATACGTACTGTAACCATCCCTTCTACATTACATGGATGATCTTCACCCATGACAGTAAAACATCCATCTAGCTTCTCAAAGTTAGAAACCAGTCCCTGTTCGGGCTCACATGATAGGTAGCTCATGTATCTAAGATCCACTCAGAATTATCTGAGAAACCAACAATAGGAGTAGTAACAGAGAAAAAAATACTGATGAGTTTGAGTCCGATCCAACCGCCTGTGAAGTACTGGCCACCTGTGCGAGATTTTTGCCTCGGTCATTGACTCCTTCTTCATACTTTTGGCCTTCGGACAATCAACCTTCCAGTGCCCTAGGCCCTTGCATAAGGTGCACCGGTTCCCTTTCAGACCTCTGAAACCTGATCTGGACTTCGATCTTCCCTGATCACCCTCCCCTTCCGATTAGAACTCCTGCCTCTTATCGCCAATACCTTTACTGTTGTGCTCCCTGAAGAAGACAGTATGTCCTGCCTCCTTACTTCATAATTCACAAGAGCAGCAGACACCTCATTATAGTTAAGGAATTTTCTTCCATTGATCAATGTGAGAGAAAATATCTCATACTCTTCTTCAGGAAGAGAATTCAATAGAATTATCGCCTTACCTTCTTCTTCGATCTCCACATCCACATTAACCAGGTCTGTAAGATGCTTTGCGTAGCTATTCATGTGTTCGTTAATGGAGCATCCTCTCTTCATCTGGAGACGAGAAAACTTACTCTTCAACTGCAACCGCGAATTCGACGCTTTTCATCAGATATTTTTTCTCCAGGATCTCCCACAACTGCCTCGCAGATGTTTCATGCAACACATGATACTTGATGTCTTGTGTCAAACAAGACCTGATCAAGCCACACACTATCCGGTTCATCTTGTCCCAATCTTTTTCAGTAGTTGAATCGCGCTTCTTCTCCAACCGTAGAGTGTCTTCGAGGTTTGATGTCGTTAGTGCATCCATCATCTCGCATCTCCACACACTGAAGTTGTTCTTGCCATCGAATTCACCACATCAATCCTCAACGGATGTGAATTTACGAATTTTACCGTAGATGTACCATCTCTAGCCATCTCTCAACTGATTCCTCAAACAATGCGAAAGCAAATGGAGTTAGATAAAACAAATTTAAAAATATGGGATCTTTAACTCTACGCGAAACTCTCGAAGAGTTTTTAAAGCAATCTACTCCTTCGAATTGATTCCTCGAGCAGTCCACACGCTATTTTGAGATCGATACACGATTCCACAAACAGTCCCAACGCTGCTTCAAGATCGACACACGATCTTCGCCAAACAACAATTGATGCCCTTGGAATCAACGCACGATCCGACGACGAACCTGGGATGCTCTGATACCACTTGTTGCGCGCTGGGGGCAACAATCGATGAGGAATCCACCAATTAGAGATAGATGCAGCTGGAGATGTACCCACACGACAAGAACAGAGAAACAATAGAGAAACTAAGCCAACGCAGTATTTAACGAGGTTCGGCAATTTGCCTACGTCCTCGAGGCAAGGGAGAGAAATTTTATTGCTTCAACAATCAATACAAGCAAATAGCAGAGGGATACTTTAAGTAATTTTAGGGATTTAATACATGAGGACTCTAGCTCATATTTATAGCCACAGAGTCCCAGAAATTTAGGAAACCCTGATTGGATTCGACCCTAAAATAGAAAAGGAGTCTGAATCTAGAAAGGAGATAAAACACGTCCGTGGGTCGACCGGCCGGTCGACTGGGACCAACCGAGAGTTGGCTCATGTCAGTCGGTCGACCGGGCCATGCCTGTGCACGTCGTGCAGACCGGTCGACCCGGGCCTGTCCAGGCCTGCTTCAATGTCGTTCTCGTTCCCTTTGACTTCCGGTCTCTGTGCTATCTTCCTCTGTCTCCTTTATCTCCTCCCTACAATTCTCCATCTCGGTGAAGATTTTTAAATCTGAACTGAACTCCAATCGAACACCTGGCGAAATCGACACACGATCTCGGTGAAATCGACACACGATTTTAGCTTGAGCGCTCCGAACGAAATCAACACACGATCTCGGCAAAATCGACACACAATCTCGACTTGGCCTACAGACGAAACATGTTCCTTCAAACGAATCGCCAGTACACGTACAATTGATTTCCGCTGATCTCACCAAATTCAAATTGAGCTTGTCGTTGTCACCTGCAACTCTCACCAAACTCCAATATCAATTATAAGTTTCAACTTCAGCTCAGCTATCCAAACGGAATGCACCATACATGCCTTCCCATCACTCCACCGACGAGAAATACCATACGAGCCGACCAATAAATATGTCTCCCACTCAGCAACTTTATGGAACTCGATTCCAAATGACCTCAAGAAGAACCCATCACGAGCCAACACTAACTCTCCAACTGACTGACTCTCTTCAGTCAATATGTCTTCGAGACGGTTCAACCAAATCTGAGTAGAGCACACAAACACCATCATCGGCCACACCAAACTGGATGTACACCCCCTTATCCAAACTTAACCATCCTTACACTAGAAGATTAACTGTGCATTGAGATCTCAACTCTTCACCTCTGCGGGAATTTCAACTCTTCACACCGTTCATCGGGAAATGAGAAAGAAGAAGAAGAAAATAATATTTTAAATTTTTTCCCACGAGAGTAAGGGTCTATTTGGTTAAGGGTGGAAGTGAGGAAGTAAGGAAGTGAGGAAGTGATAATAGTTCCCTTTGGAACTTGAGAATTGGTTAGTAAGTTTTCCGGTATTTGGATATTGTTGGGAAGTGTGGTTTGAAAAATGTTATATCTTTTCCGGTGTTTAGATGGTAATGTGGAAGCGAAAGTGGAAAAGTTGACCACAAAGTTGACCGTAAAATAATATTAAAATACAAATTAATTAAGAAAAATATAAAATAGACAGTAATTAGAATGCAAGTGAGATTTACATGATCAAAAAACTAATTGTGCTACAACTTATTACAAATGAGATTTACATGACCACAAAATTAACTGTAGCACTCTGGAAGTGAAGAAATGGTTGTGTAACAGAGAATAGAAAAAAGGAAAAGGGGTTTTCCTATTTTCCTTTTTCGATATTTGGATAGATAGTAAAGTGAGCAATTATACTTCCTCATTTCCTACTCCGCCCACTTCCTTGTAACCAAACACGCCATAAGTGTCGACACACTTGTAATTTTTTGACGTGTGCCATTGAGGGGCTGTTTGGATTCAAGGAATCCTAGTGAAGTGAGGAAGTGGGAAGTCCAAATTCCCACTTCCACTGTTTGGATGGGCTGAGAAGTGGAAGGCTTTTTCCTTACAACTTTTCCCCTTTTTCTGTGGGCCGCACAAGTGAATAAATCCCCACTTCCTTCTCTCATGGGCCATTGGGAAATGATAAGACCGTTGGGCTCTCTCTCTCTTTTCTCTCGTTTACTCTCTTCTTCTCTCGTTTACTCTTCCCATCCCTTTCAGATCTCGGCGAAAATTCCAGAAGCCTCTCTCTCTCTCTCTCTCCCGTTGCCGGAGATCAAGCATCTGACCCTACAGTGTTCTCCACTTCCCCTCCCCTCTCTCGACCCCGGCCGGATCTCACAGCCCCCAACCCCTTTACCTCTCCCCATCACTGTCCCTCACTCGTGCCCTAAGGTCCAGATCTGACACTTGTGATTCCCTTCTCGGTCTTCTGGCTCGCATTGGCGCTGTCCTCCAGCGATCGATCAGGGAGCCAACCTCCCTTTTTTCGACTTGTCCATCGCTCTGTCCCCTTAGGTCTGGCTAAGCTAGAGGCTGGGTGTGCACCTTTTTCCCCGAGAAGTCAGATCTGACCCTGTAGCATCGAGATTCCACAAGAGGATTTTGAATTCTCGTGGTCAAAGGCGCGGCTGTTCTGGTCAATTGTTGCCCCCTCTCTCTTCACGAGAGCACATTCCCTCTCCCTCCCTCGCGACTGCAATAATTGAGGGTTCCTCTTGTTTCTTGATAAATAGCCATGGATCCCTCCTCTAGTCCAGTGCACTTGCCTTGTGATTGTGAGAATTTGAGGAAAAGAGGAAGGGTGGCTATTTCAGATCAAGAGTCCACTTCTGATAATTTTCAGATCTTGGTAAGTTCACTGTTGAATTTCAAAAAAGATCTGTTATCCCTGTTCTGCGTCGGTGGTAAGTGATTATTTATTTGGTTCATTTGCATTGCTGGTAAGTGTCATTATACATGCTCTGAAATTATTTGGATGCTGTCTGCTAACATTTGGCCATGTTATTTTGCTGATAACTGTCAATATACATGCTCTGAAATTTGTATGGTGCTTTCTAATTTCCTTTTAATTAATGTACATTGCTGGTAACTGTCAATATACATGCTCTAAAATAATTTTTTGGGGGTATCTTCTTACATTTGGTTCATGTTCATTGCTGTTGAGTGTCAATATACAAGGTCTGAAAATTTTTTAAGGCTGTATGCTTACATTTGGTTCATGCGCATTGCTGGTAACTGTCAATATACATGCTCTGAATATTTGTTTGGGGGTGTCTGCTTACATTTTGTTCACGTTCATTGCTGTTAAGTGTCAATATACCTGCTCTGAAAATTTTTTTGTGGCTATCTGCTTACATTTGGTTCATGTGCATTGCTGGAAACTGTCAATATACATGCTCTGAAATTTTTTTGGGGCTATCTGCTTACATTTTGTTCATGTTCATTGCTGTTAAGTGTCAATATACATGCTCTGAAAAAAAAAATTTCCCTGTCTGCTTACATTTGGTTCATGTGCATTGCTGGTAAGTGTGAATATACATGCTCTGAAAATTTTTTGGGGGTATCTGCTTACATTTTGTTCATGTTCATTGCTGTTAACTGTGATTATACATGCTTTGAAAAATTTTTGGGCTATCTGCTTACATTTTTTTCATGTTCATTGCTGTTAAGTGTCAATATACCTGCTCTGAAAATTTTTTTTTGGATATCTGCTTACATTTGGTTCATGTGCATTGCTGGAAACTGTCAATATACATGCTCTGAAATTTTTTTTGGGGCTATCTGCTTACATTTTGTTCATGTTCATTGCTGTTAAGTATCAATATATATGCTCTGAAAATTTTTTTTTTGGCTTTCTGCTTACATTTGGTCCATGTGCATTGCTTGTAACTGTAAATATACATGCTCTGAATAGTTTTTTCACAGCATTATTAACCTATACCTTATTGTAGTTCATGGATAACTTGTTGAACTTCGGGCTTGACGGTGACGATGAGGAAATAGGACTTCTCATTATTTGCTCGTGTGCTTATGTTGTCCTCATGTGGATGACCGGTCAGTTGGATATCCCCCAACACATACCTAGACGAATTAGGGATACCGAGAGAGGAATGTACCTTCAGCGAGTTTTAGAGTCAAGTGATACCAACTGCCGCAATATGTTTAGGATGGACAAACAAGTGTTCTTCAACCTCTCATCCTTGTTAAGGAGTAGGGATCTCTTGCACGACACACAGTATGTAACTATCGAAGAGCAACTAGCCATGTTCCTATACACTGTTGGCCACAACGTCCGCAACAGAGTGTTAGGCATCAACTTCATACGTTCCGGTGAGACCATAAGTCGCTATTTTCAGCTCGTTCTACATGCAATTGGAGAAATTAGATGGGATTACATTTGCGGGCCAACTGTGGACGTGCATGAAAAAATTAGTGGTGACCTTAGGTTTAGTAGATACTTTAAGGTACATGTTCTACCCATAATAATCCTATTAAACAGTAAGATATAAGTATGTTGTTGATTAACTACTACATTACGTTATGGGTAGGATTGTGTGGGAGCAATTGATGGCACACATGTCCACGCAACAGTTCCCGCTGAGATGGTGGCCCCGTTCTATGGAAGGAAGCCGTATCCTACACAGAACGTGTTGGCAGTAGTTGACTTCGACCTTAGATTCACATACGTCCTTGCGGGATGGGAAGGCTCAGCGCACGATCTTACCGTACTTCGTGACGCACTGCAACGACCCAATGGTTTGAGAGTCCCTCAAGGTACTACCCGGTTGCTTCCCAGTACATTCACTAGCTTAATTTGTGTGTTTACCTTCATGCGATCGTTAACCTTTTCTGTTGTAACCCTAGGTAAATTTTATCTTTGCGATGCTGGTTACAACACACGGCCTGGTTTCTTATCCCCGTACCGCGCAGTTCGATACCATTTGAGCGAATTTAGTGGGAGAGCTCCGAGTACTTATCAAGAACTGTACAACTACCGACATTCCTCCCTTCGGACGACTGTAGAGCGGGCATTCGGGTCACTGAAAGGGAGATTTAAGATATTAGCGTCACGACCCTTCTTTCCTTACCGCACTCAAGTTGACATTGTGATGGCATGTTGCATACTCCATAATTTTATTTTGTCACACGGTGTTGATGAGTTCGTCCCAAGTGAGAACAATTGGATTGCGCAAAATGTCTCCCAAGAGGGACGGAACCAGAGAGAAATAAGAGAGGAAAATAATGATTGGGTTCAAATTAGAGAAGTAATAGCGCAACAAATGTGGGAAGATTATCAGGCTTCAATTAATGTGGTTAATGGATAATGTGTAAAATAAAACGTACTTCTCGCAGTTTTATTTGTTTGTCGTGAATTTATAACTTTGAATTTCTAATTGTAATTTATATTATGACGTCTATCATTTAATGGCCCCCAAATGTATAATATTTGTCCATATTTGAACTTCAACATTTTTGTCTCATCTATTTGATTGTTGACTTATTTTGTAGAGGATGTCAGGAGAAGGCTTTATTGAGGAAATGAGTTTAGGTACCGCTGACCGTGGTAAGAAGAGAAAAGTGGGGACTAACATAAGATGGAATGATGATGCCAGCAAATTTATGATGGTATTTTTAGGTGAACAAATCCGTGAAGGAGTCAAAGGGAACCTTCATACCTTAACTGCCAAAGCGGTGAATGAGAGATTTGGCACACAATTTCTGGCCACTCATGTCATCAACCATCTTCGCACATGGAGGAATAGGTGGAATCGGATCTGTAAGCTTAAAAGGCTTAGTGGGTGTGTCAATTTTGTTTCAGAGACACGCACCCTAGAAATGCCTGACGAAGCAGTTTATACTGCTTACATTGCGGTAATGAATTTAATCCTTCATTCCTATATTGTTATCGGAGTTTGATTGTTGTGTAAGATTAATTAATGAATAACATTGGTTCGTTTGTAGGAAATAAGCTTGATGAGCCGTACCTCAACAAGCCTATTGAGTTGTATGATGAAATGGTACTAGTTTTTCGTGGAGAAGCAGCAGCTGGGACATTTGCCCAAGACGTCAATAACCCACTCGCCGACACCCAGGACCCTGCCAATGTGGGAGATCATCCTGAAGCAAGCCGGTACTCTACCCTACCTGCGAGTATGTCAGTGTCGCAAAGCTCGCGCGGTAAAGGTAAGAGGACCAACCCTCAGTTAGAGATATTAGGGAGGGTTGCTGATGGTTTGCAGAAGATTGGGGATGCCGTGCATGATAAGAATGAGGAGGAGAAAAGGGTAGCAGCGGAGTGCTATGAATGCCTCCGATCTATGGTCGGTACAACATACGACTATGTCATCTTCACCGAAGATGTCGTGTCTACTGCCTATGATTATATAATCGACAACCCCAAGATTGGGGGTGGGTTTCTCAGGAGGTCCAGTGAGGAGCGGGCTCAGTGGCTCTACCGCTTCATGAGACAACACAAACTGGATTGAGAAGACCCTTGGGCCACTGCCTTCCCATTCATGCTGTCCACATTTGTTCATTATGACATATTGAACTGTTTTATTCAGGCGCACATTTAAACACTAATTTTGCCTGCGACATGCTTTTGGTCGTAGGCCATATTAACTACCATTATACTCTCATAGAACTGTAATATTTATGTGCGACATCTTAATATTTCCCGAACATTTCCATTATTTCCCGAGCATTTTCAAAATCCTATATTATTAACTATATAAATTCTTTTTCTTATGTTCTCTTGTAGGGGTTTTGCGTGAGGCAATGATGATTAGTAGGAGGGATAGCCGACTATGCAAGTAAGGTTTGGAGGCGTACTTGCTCGCAGCCATTCGACTCTAGGAGTTGAGCATGGAGGTGGCATGTACGCAACCCCTTATTTATCATTCGGCATTGAATGACGTAATATTTCATCCACTATTATAATATCATCCTACAATCTGAGCCTTGTTAAAGAGAAGTACTATTGTTTTAATTTGTTTAATTTCTAGATTTCTTTGCTTATGTTTTTTTCGTATTTAAAACCATTAGGCTGTATCTCCAATGGATAGCTTGAAATTTTTTTCTTTTGGAACACAAGGTTATTGGCCATGTTATATGTTGTGCATGTATGCATTATGAATAAGCTTGCAGGATATGAATACATGTGGTTTATGGAGCAATTCTACAATTCAGGCTAGTCTCTTACTTAGTCTGTTACTTAGCAAATCATGGTTTATATCCTACAATGATCAACAAACTTTGATAGCTTGATGTTTGACTCTTTACAGATGATTAAAGTGTCCAATGGAGAAGGGTGTCGAAAAAGTTGCAAGGCCTCCTCTTCAATTTGGATAAGTTTGCCATTCTTTTGTTTTTTTAAACATGATCATAACATACATATTTACGCCGCTTTACATGAAGATCTACATAATTGTACATGTTCATATGCTTGAAGTTTGTGTTCTTATTATCTGTGAAAATGCATGTTTCTTTGCATGTGAAAATGCATGCTCCTGCTGCTGTTGTTCACATGCTATCTGGAGCTGCTCATATGCCTTCTTTGTTTCTTGTTCATATGCCTTCTGCTGTTGTTCACATGCTATATGGAGCTGCTCCACCTGCTGCTGCTCCTGCTGCTCTCCTTTTGCTGCTGCTCTATGCTTGCTGCCTTTCTCTTCAACTGCTGCTGTTCTTCATTTGTTGCTGGTATTTGCTTGCTACACATCTTGTGTATTCACTATTGATGTCATATTGGGCTGTGATGAGGCAGTGTTGAAATTTTATCTAGTATTGTGGGATTTGGAACCAAGTTGGGAATGTTTTGATGACGGTGGATGGAGTCTCATGTTTGATTGGAACCCCTTCACGTGTTGGTTGGTTGGATGTCAATCAGTCTTGATTGAAACCCCTTCAAACTCTGTTGGTTGGACATCATTCAAATTGAGCGTCATGTCGATCAATTACTTTCTCCTTCTTGGAAATCCATCTTCATGAATGGTACTATGAATCTTTTTTCAATGTGATCTGAGCCCTAAGAATTTAGTATTGTGTATGTGGTTATGGTATTCTTAAATTGTGTTTTTTTTTGTGGAAGAGAAGGTATTTGGTCATGTTATATGTTGTGCATGTATGCATTGTGAATATGATTGCAGGATATGATTACTTGGGGTTTATGGAACAATTCTACAGTTCAGGCAAGCCTCTAACTTAGTATGCTACTATTAAGCAATTTATGTATTATATCCTACAATGATCAACAAATTTTGATAGGTTGATTTTTGACTCTTTACAGATGATTAAAGTGTCGAATGGAGAAGGGTGTCGAAGAAGTTGCAAGGCCTGCTCTTCAAATTGGATAAGTATTGCCTTTTCATGTTAGAAATGCATGTTTGTTTGCATGTGGGAAGACCATAATCTAGTCCATTATTATTTACCCCATAGGGCAGATCTCCACCTTTCTCTCCATCTGCTGCTGCTGCTCTCCTTTTGCTGCTGATGTATGCCTTTCTCTCCACCTGCTGATGCTGCTCTGCTTTTGCTGCTGGATTCTGCCTTTCTCTCCACCTGCTGCTGCTGCTCTCCTTTTGCTGATGCTATGTGCCTTTCTCTCCACCTGCTGCTGCTGCTCTCCTTTTGCTGCTGCTCTATGCTTGCTGCCCTTCTCTTCAACTGCTGCTGTTATCCATACATTGCTGGTATTTGCTTGCTCCACATCTTGTGTAATCACTATTGATGTCATAGTGGGCTGTGATGAGGCAGTGTTGAAAATTTTATCTAGTATTGTGGGATTTGGAACCAAGTTGGGAATGTTTTGATGACGGTGGATGGAGTCTCATGTTTGATTGGAACCCCTTCACGTGTTGGTTGGTTGGATGTCAATCAGTCTTGATTGAAACCCCTTCATACTTTGTTGGTTGGAAATCATTCAAACTGAGAGCCATGTCGATCAATTTCTTTCTCCTTCTTGGAAATCCATCTTCATGAATGGTACTATGAATCTTTTTTCAATATGATCTGAGCCCTAAGAATTTAGTACTTGTGTATGTGGTTATGGTAGTCTTAAATTGTGTTTATTTATGTTTATTTATGTTCGTGCACTAGTCTAACTTGAATATAAATTGTAAATTTGCTTAGATTTATTGACGTTGCTTTATATATTACTTGTTGTGGTACGTAACTGTTTACTTGTTTGGAGCTTTGCTTACAAACAGGATGTTCAAGAGGGAAATGGTACAAAGTCGAGATATGTTTAAATGAAACAACTCGGATATTTGATGCACGGTTTGATGTCCTTCTCATTCTGTCGGTTGCTGCTGAAAAAATCATTCAAGAGTAGGGCCTTGATGAAGTTGGTTGGTCAACGAAGTAGTCATCCGCATCCACATCTGCCAACGGAAATACTTGTGTATTTTTAAATTTTCTTTCAATTTACAATCAGTTGTAATAAACATTGAAGATGGTGGATTATTATTTGAAGGAGTAATGATATTGTTACATTTTTTTCAAGAAACGACTCAACGTAGATTGTGCGTCTTACTTGGCTTATTCTGGATATCGTCAGTTTATTCAAAGAGTTGATTTTAAAATTTGTACTACTCAATTTAATATTAGTTCTAGTACAATTGTGGGGGATTCATTTTAGAAGGTCTCCAAGGTTAATTAATTGTTTAAATAAGATGTGATGAAAAAATCAAATCACTGCATACAACAAAACTTGAACGTTGGTAAATTTACAGGTCTATGAGTTGGTCAACGGATGAAATAATAAATTGCAAATTACCTAAATTTATAAAGGAAAAAAATAATATCGAGTTTCTCAATGTCTTTCTAATCAATATCCAAAAAAAAAGAAAATTTCAATTTATCATACACTTCACAAATCTCAACACATCCAAACAACAAAAAGTCAATACACTTTTCCACATCAACTTTTCCATTCCATCCAAACAATGGAAACAGGAACTCACTTTTCCAATTACACTATTCAACTACTATCCAATCACCGAAAAGACAAAACATTTTCCAAACCACACTTCCTAACACCATCCAAACACCAGAAAACTTACTACTCAATTCCCTTTTTTTAAAAGAAAATAAATCTCACTTCCTACTTTCTCACTTCACTAGGATTCCTTGAATCCAAACATACCCTGAGTCGGTGGTAATATCCGTTCTCAATTGGTGGGTGCAGGGAGTGTCTTCATGAAGTTGGTGTGGGCCAAGATGGTGCCTTTTTAAGGCCCTCCTCCCCCTTCTATCCTCCAACTGAAACAAATTCCTTTGGAACTTTGCTAGCTAGAGCTGCTCATTTGGTCAGCATGAAGAAATCTTGGATCAGCTTTTTCACATACTACATGACATGCTCCCCTTTCTCGGATCCACCGCGGCCGTCTCCAGAGACGCCGACGCCGAGGGAGACGATGCTGCCGCCGTGGACGACAAGAAGCGAGAGCTCCGTGGATGAAATGCATGCCTTATATCATTGGTAAAGTATTCTTGTTGATTAACTGATTCTTGATTTTTCCAAAATGTAATCGAAATTGATGAGATTTTGCCCTCCAAAAAAAAAAAAAAATGGAAAAGGGAACGAGTCATTTGAAAGGGTGGCGAGCTTGGGGCTGACGGCCAACTTCACAATCTACTTGGTGAATCGCTACCACATGTCGCAGGTGGCGGTCGCTCAGGTCTCCAACATCTTCGGCGGCACGCAGAACTTCGCTCCACTGATCGGGGCCTTCGTCTCCGACGCCTACTGGGGCCGCTTCCGCACCCTCGCCTACGCTTCCGTCGCCACTTTCCTGGTACTTTCCCCGCAAATTCTTGGATTTTGATTTTGAGCATTCAGGGTTTTGGGACGGAGCACTCGATGTTTAGTCGTAAAATTTTTTTTTTTTTTTTTTAACTGTTGAATCGGCGAGCTTATAAGGATTCTAGATTAATTAATTAAGGGCCTGAGCTCCGATTTTTCTTGTGTTCAATTTCGAGCCGAGCGGAAGGAGGAGCACTCGAATCTCGGAGATCTGACACGGCGAAATAATTGTTTAGTTTCTTAGACCTCTGCATCTCTCTCTCTCTCTTTCCTTCTTTCTTCAACCCATTCTATTTCAAGAAAAAAAAATTTGCTCACTGTGTGGATGCTCACCGTCGCTCACCGGGGGCGCGGTGAGCTGTCCGGGTGAGCCCCACCGGTCCCAGCGGAGAGCATCCACACAGTGAGCCAAAAAACCCCACTTCCAAGCTGCAGAATCAAACACGACTCTCAGTTTTTTTTTCTCTTTTCCAAACCTCCTCTCGTCACCTCCACCTCTTTTCTCTTCTTTTTCTTCTTAAAAAAAACAAACAGGCTTGAGGACACGTGGCGCCTGATGAGACCTTTTTGGTTACTGTGGATGAACGTTACTGGTATTATTACAAGTTACTAGGACTACAGTGTAAAAGTGTGAGATAAAGAAGGAGAAGAACACTTATTTCTGTAAAAATTAGATGACATTAATTATGCTTCTTGGTTGTATATAATATATATACACATATTGCTGACATGTTTATACTAATTTAGAAGAAATAATAGAAAAATATTAACTGAGAGAGAGAATGAGAAACACATAGTATATGAGTCACATGAGTTTTTCTATAATCATGGAGAGATTTTAGTATCTAATTGATTTTATGAGGATTTTCTTTCACATGAATCACATGTTTCATACGAGTCCTGTGTTATCGTTGATCTCTCTAATGGTGTGAAGCGTGTCTACTCCATAGAAAGTCCACTCACGCAACATCCCCCTCTCGGATCTCACTCACTCTTTCAGTGGGCCCTACGAGGTGACTTGCCGAATCACTCTGAGATTCGGCGAGAAATTTCTTTCGGCAGACCCCCTCTCAAAATCTACATGTTCTATTTTCTATTTCAATGAAAAGTTTCTTTGTTTTTTTTCTTTGGACCAGAGAGTGTCAGTGTACATGCGAGAGAACTACGTAGAAAATTAAAATGTTTATTATACACACAACTGAAGAATCTGCCAAATTATGTATGGAGTGCTAATCGCAATCAGCTAGCATCAATTATTGATTCTAGAGATATTTTAATATTATTACAACGCGCTGTCTTTTGTTCTCGAGTGGCCAAGTTTTATACGGCAGATCCTCCGCTTTCTGATTACTTCAAGGTTTCAGTGGATCTAACTGTGCATGTGCAAGACCGTCCTTTAATAATAACCCTATGATTGGGGTTGTATTATTTATTATTTAGTGACATGTGACATAGTTTATTAATTTTAAGGCAATTAAACGATTGTTAGTTTCGTCAATGCGAATCCCCACTTTTCCCGCGTGAGGAGAAGAGAGCTGTGCTAGTTTTGCCAGCATCACAGTCAAACTGGCGGGCACAACGAGACTCATCCGCGGGCCCCACCATCATGGGGAAGCGTGGGGAAGCGTGACTCTCTTTGAGTAGGACCTCAGTGGAGAATTGAGTGTTTTTTTATCCTTTTTATGTGTTTGTTTGTCTATTTGTTTTTATTTTTATTTTTTTTTTTTGGCCTTTTTGAATTGAAACCGCGTTGAGCAACTGAGGTGATCAGAAATGAGACGGCAAAAAAGATGTGACCTTTTTTTAAAGCTGATTGTGATGGCGAGAGAAATTTTCCCCGTGGTTATTATGGGTAAGCCTCAGTGGGGTGATGTAGATGGGTTTGGATCGTATGTGAAGTTTGGCCCGAGATTGATTAGAGATAGCTATAATTCGGCGGGGGAGTGTTTCGGAATCAATGTGAAGTCCATCTATTGTGATTATTGATATTGATATTATAAGTTATTAGCTATTCGTAATTGTAGCGATTAAAATTATGACTCTCACCTAGCAAACTCACAAATCGGGAAGTCTTGCAGATTTGGTCCCATCCAATGGAGCTTCCCCGTATATATAGAGAGAGACTTGTGTAGTTCCGAAAAGATTCGAGGCCGAATCATTTTCACTCAAATACAAACATACATCAGATCCACTCCATTTAAGTTGATCTATATTTATTTAAGTATCCATAAAGCCCAAAAATCAAATATTTTAGTACTTTGTTCTCATGCATCAATTAGGGGAAAAACGCACTAACTAAATAGTGAGCTGGTTAGTTTAATGGTAAAACATTTGAAACCTAACAAAAATTGATTTGTAGGGTTTTTAAATATTTAGATCATAATCAAATGTTCGGATCGAGAATTTTTTATGTCTAAAGATATAGATCTAACCAACTCACTACTTTGGAGTGTCTATTTTGCGCCGCTTGATAGATGGTTAAAAAGTATTCAAAACACTTGATTTTTATTTTTAATTACTTTAAAAGTATATATCAACTTCAATGGAGTGGATCTTGTATTTGAATGTCAGATGTTCGTATTTGAGTGGGAAAGAATCGGGCTCGAATCCGTCCGGAACTACACAAGTCTCCACACAAGTCTATCTGACTTGTGTAGTTCCGGAAGGATTCAAATCCGAATCCTCCCACTCAAATACAACCATACATCATTCGAATAAAAGATTCATTCCGTTGAAATTGATCTATATTATTCCAAATATCTATAAATCAAAAATCAAGAATTTTAAATATTTTTTGTTCTTCCATCAAGTAGGGTGAAATGAATGGTCTAAATAGTGATTTGGTTAGTTTAACGGTGTAGAACATTTGAAACCTAACAAAGTTTGTTAGGTTTTTAAATGTTTAGATTATGATCAAATGGCCAGAGCGAGAATTTGTATGTCTAAAAACATAGATCTAACCAACTCACTACTTCTAGCCATCAATTTTGCGATGCTTGATGGATGGACAAAAAGTATTCAAAACACTTGATTTTTAATTTTTACTTACTTTAAATAACATAAATCAACTTCAACGGAGTAGATCTTGTATTTGAATGTTGGATGTTGGTATTTAAGTGGGAAAGATCCAGTCCTGTATCCTTCCGGAACTACACAAGTCTCTCTCTAGATGAGAGAGAGAGAGAGAGATCTGTACCTCAGCCGCCAGTTGAGAGAACTCTCTAAGTAGGCACTGCGACTTGGTCGCAGTCCTAAAAAAATTTCAGAGATTCTCAGTTTAACTAGCATTGCGATCATGGTGGCAGTCTTCGGAAAACACGGCGACCATATTAGGAGCCCTCACAAAATACTACGATCATGTTAGCAGTCCTCACAAGAATATTGCAACCATGATAGCATTCCTCACAAAAATATTGCGATCACAGTAGCGCTGCGATGAGGATTTGTGATTGAGATTCAGTCACATCATTGCCAATTGGGAGAGTCTCTCAATTGACGACTAACGGCTGACGTACATTTTTCTCATGTGTGTGTGTTGGGGGGGGCAATGATACAATACACTTATGTGTAACTAAGTTTAGTCACACACAGCAATGTTTACCTCACAAAATTTATAAGATGAGATACAAACAAATTTTGTGTGTGCAATCTCACAAATTGCTAATAACCTATTTTAAAACTATTTTTGTGTAACAGGAAGATGTGTGTAACTTAAATTAGTTACACATGGTGTATTGTATGGGGTAGAGTTATAATACACATAAATGTAACTGAGTGAAGTTACACACCATATTTAACCACAAAATTTTTTGCTTTGTGAGATACAAACAAAAATTAATGTGAATGGTCTCCATAAGGTGTTTAAATATATTTTTTTTTGTGGTGAAAAGAGATGTATAACTTAATTTAGTTATACCTATGTGTACTGTAACTCTCTCTCTCTCTCTCGCTCTCTCTTTATACACACACAAGTGTGTGAAAATTTTCAAATGAGAAACTTTCTCAAAATAAGCTTCAAGAGAAAATTATATAAGAGATATTTTATGGATGGTCCAAGCCGTTCATCTTGATCTATATACTATAATTAGACTACCAATAAAATATCACGCGATTCCAAGTCTTTTTACATATGCATCAAGTGACATCTTTATTCTACGACGAATATAACGTATGTTTTGTAACCACTTATTACATGGGTAAAAAGGCTTGAACTCACGTGATTTTTTATTGGCAATCTAAATAAAGTATATAGATCAAGAGGAACGGTTTGGATTATCCACATGATCGCCCTTATAAGATTTTCTCATGGTTTGCTTGCTAAGATACAAACAAAAATTAATGTGAGTAGTTTCCATAAGGTGTTTAAAAAATATTGTGAAAAGAGATGTGCAACTTAATTTAGTTACACCTGTGTACTGTAACCCACTCACTCACTCTCTCTCTCTCTACACACATGAAAATTTTCAAATGAGAAACTTTCTCAAAATAAGTTTCGTGAGAAAATCAGATAATAGAGATTTTATGGATGATTCGAACCGTTCATCTAATTAGACCACCAATAAAAAATCACGCGATTCCAAGTCTTTTTACTCATGCATCAAGTGACATCTTTATTCTACGACGAATATATCGTATGTTTTGTAACCACTTGTTGCATGGGTAAAAAGGTTTGAACTCATGTGATTTTTTATTAGGAGCTTAAATAAAGTGTATAGATCAAGAGGAAGGGTTTGTATCATCCATATAATCGCCTCTATATGGTTTTCTCATGGTCACACGAAGACCTCTCTCTCTATATATTTATATATATATATATATATTTCCTTGATGCATATTTGCTTACTGTTTCCAATGCAATTGAACTAAGCTTGTTGTAATGGAGCTAACTGACATTGCCCATTGACCTCTGGTAACATAGGGCATGATCGTCTTGACGATGACGGCGGCCATTCCGCAGCTCCAACCACCAAGCTGCAGCCCTGAAGCAGCGAAACTAGGTACATGCGCCGGAGCTTCCAAGAGCCAGATCGGAGTCCTAAGCCTCTCCCTTGTCCTCCTTGTAATCGGATCCGGAGGCGTTCGCCCCTGCAGCCTCCCGTTCGGTGTCGATCAGTTCGACCGCACATCCGAGAAGGGCAGGCGAGACCTTAACAGCTTCTTCAACTGGTACTACTGCACTTCGACAGGGGGATCGCTGCTCGCTATGACTGTGGTGGTCTACATCCAGGACAGCATCAGCTGGACTTTAGGGTTCAGCATTCCCACCGGTCTCATGCTCGTCGCGATCGTCTTCTTCTTCTTGGGGACGAGGCTGTACGAGTACGTGCCTCCGGAGGGCAGCGTGTTCTCGGGAATCGTTCAGGTGTTTGTCGCTGCCTTTCGGAAGCGCTCCCTTCGGTTGCCGGCTGCTGATGATGTGTTGCAGCAGGAGTCGTTGCTGTACTGTCCTTTCACCAGGAGTACTTATGTTATGAAGCTTCCCCTCACTCTGCAGTTCAGGTAAATTGCTTGCAGCTTTCGCTTTTGGAGTTTAGGGAGGAGGATTTTAAACGTGAGAATCTCGGACATGAACTGAGAATGCCCACCACATGATTCATGTAGTTGCTCCTTTAGCGGTGTCTTTCTAGTATCAAATCAAATTTTCGGCCTTGGTCTTTGGAAATCATGCATGGTTTCATTGTTTCAAGACCTTAGGGTTTCACGACCCTTAATGGTTGTTTGGTTTCTCATGCATGATATTTATGATTTCAAGAAAACTCAGCTCAGAGTGGAGCTTTTAAAACTATGGTTTTCATTAATTTTGAGGCTTTGAAATCATGATTTGAGAAACTCTATTGAAAACAAGTAATGATTTCAGTTTTCATAGTGTGTGGCCTGAAAACCACAGGAGACCTTGCTGATTTACTGTTGGCTGCTATGTTCCCCCTCCCCCAGGTGCTTGAACAAAGCTGCAATCAAATGTGAAGGAGAAGTGAAAGAGGACGGCACCATCGCCAACCCGTGGAGGCTTTGCACTGTTCAGCAGATCGAAGAGGTAAAATGCCTGCTCCGAATCATACCGATTTGGGCCTCGGGTATCGTCTGCTTCATGGCGCTCTCCCAAGTGTGGACCTTCGCCGTGCTGCAATCTCTAACGATGGACCGCCATATTGGTTCACACTTCCAAATTCCTGCTGCCACCATCGGCACCACCTCCTTGCTGGCCCTGACCCTCTTCATCCCGTTGTACGACCGGTCCATCGTCCCGATAGCCAGACGGTTCACCGGTCTCGAGAACGGGATCACTCTCCTCCAGAGGCAGGGGATCGGGCTGGTCATCTCGGCTCTGTCCATGGTTGTGGCAGGACTAGTAGAGAAGAAGAGAAGGAATTCAGCTCTGGCTCACGGTGGGGTGACACCCCTGTCGGCGCTCTGGCTCGTGCCTCAGCTGGCTCTCATGGGCATCTGCGAGTCCTTCAATGCTGTTGGCCAGATCGAGTTCTACAACCGCCAGTTCCCCGAACACATGCAGACCCTCGCGGGCTCGCTGTTCTACTGCAGCCTTGCTGGATCAGGCTATCTCAGCACCATTCTGGTTTCCATCATCCAGAAGAACACCAAATGGCTGAACAACAACAACCTCAACGAGGGGAAGCTGGAATACTTCTATTATGTGATTGCAGCGATGGGGGCAGTCAATTTCATCTACTTCCTCGTCTGCGCCCATTTCTACCGATACAAGGGCGCACCGCAAATCGAACTAGCATCGAGGGAGGAAACGAGGGAGGATGCGAAAGATCACCAGCAAAGTGTTTGATCTTTGATCTTGTTGCAGGTGATGTGAGGCCAAGAGTAGTGTTGCGTTATGCTATTGAAAGAGATGAGATGTCTACAATATAGTTATTATGAGTTGTAATGTGACTGTATAGCCATAACGTAGTAGCAGTATATTATAGTCTTGGCCTTTTCTATCTGTGATCGTGGAGAGTTTGAGTCGGGTTGTGTGCGAAAGAGGCATATCCCACGATTCCCACTCGCAATGGGGATGAGTACTGTCTCTCCATTGTCGACGAGGGGTGCGTATGGCTTCGGGTCCGGGTTTGCTCCTTCGCGCGAAAGACCATCAAGTGAGTCATCGCTCACAGCTGATTGACAGTTCAGAATAAAAAGGAAAAAAAAACACGTTTTTTGTGTGATGCTCACAAAATATATATTTTTCTTAAAACTCTCTCTCACTCCAGACCGTCACAACAGTAAGTAGAACCACCACCTGATCCTTCGAGTCAACTCAACATTATGGCTTCTTCTCCTTTTTGTGGTTCCCTACACACTCAAATCATGCGAGATGTATGGATTGGTTGCCTCTTGGAAAAAGGTCGAGGGAATATGATTAATCTTGTTGACTTCGCTTTCCAGACGATAAATTGACCGGGGGAGGGACATGACACCTGTATACTTCACGCAGCAGTGGGCCCCATGGGCGCAGGCCTGCAGGCCATCTCCAGCTGTTGTCTTGTTGTCAGTTCTAATCTTTTATTTTCAATCCTAATCTAATCAATCATAATTGAGTCACTGAGTGTGAGACCTGGACCCCTTCACATCACGAGCTCATTAATATTATAGCCCGCGTGAAGAATTACTTCTGTCCGGTTTTGTTTGTCATTTTTTGATTGGACGCTAGAATTAAGAATCCGTGAGAAATTAAAATTTGAATAATAAAAATAATATTGAAAATAATAAAATAATTTTGAGAATAATAAAAATATATTGAGAATGATAAAAATGGTATTAAGATTTAAAATGGTCTGATCACCCAGCAAAATTATATGGCCACATATTTGAATCATTTATTGTGAACTCATCATAGAAGGAAATAGTTTATCTAGTGCACATATGTAAATTGCTTAGGTCATAGAAATAACAACTTTATTTGGAAAAATGAAAAACTATAAGCAAAGTTCACACAAGTTAGGCAGTTTAACACTTTTTCAAATGCAGCTTAAAAGTGTCAGGCATGAGCCCAAATGGTCCCTTTTTCTAGTGTATTTTATCTTCGTGGGCTCTCGTCTATATAAAAAGGGGAATTCTTCTCATTGACTTTAACCTGAATTGATTGATTAATAAGATCACTCTCCTTCTGTCCCGAGAACATAAGTAATTGTCGAATCTCATTAAATCTGCATTTCTCGCTTTCTTTCTCATTTATTTATTTCTGTTGTGTTTGTAATTATTCTGCGGCATATTCTGGTGTTTGTATTAAACTTCCAACGGGTCCCAAACATGTTTGGCAAATTGGTAAAAATGAATTGGAAATGGTTGATTCCAATTAGGCCCCCACACTTCCACATCAGCTAATTCCCCAATTTTGATTTCATCTAAAAAGGGAGATTCCATTTTTTGATAATGACATATTCAAATGCAATTCTCTTTCCACCAAGCAAACCAAAAAAAAAAAACAACTAAAGAATTGGAGTCAGATTTGAGACCAAATAGTATTTTTTATTTCCATTTCCCAAACAAGATTTTGGAATAAGAATGAAAACTTCAAACCCTATTTTTTAGAACTGAACTTCCAAAACCCAATTCCGTCTCTATTCCGTCATCTCAAAGAATGGATCTGTTATCTCCAAGCTAAAGCTGGCCGTGTTCACCCAGCCCCATGTCATTATTTTTTTCTGTGTTCTGAAAAATCAAAAACAATGGAAAGATAGAGGAAAATAAGAAAATAATAGAAGAAACAAAGTAAACAGCAATCGGCTAATAGGTGAGATTGGTTGGCTATGATACCTGTCGCGAGAGCAGAATGCTCGGCACCTGCAGCAATGTGTATGACCTTTTCTTCCCCAACGCAAGGTACCCCTCTCTCTAAAGAAAGTGCCAGAAAAGGTTCTGAAATGGAGAATAACTGAATGAAACTATATAGAAACAGCATGCTCATGCAACAATATTCAGTCTAAAATTGCTTAGCTACGCTCCTATATAACACTGACACCTGCAGAAATTTGTGTAACAGTTGAATATATCATGAGATGTGCCACCAAATGTAATGGTTCAAGGATTTATATAAGATATCTACCAGCTAATACTTGAGCATGATTCCAACTCTCCAGTTGTTCTTCATCTTTGCCATCAGCATCATCCAAATAAAACCCTAGTCCACCATGGCCTTCTTAAATGTGAGGCTTGTTTAATTCTGCTCAGACTCTGATCCAATCATTACTCAGAGCTCTCTCGACTAATGAATTTCTAACCAAAGATTTCTGCTAAATATTTCATTCTCAGTAATCAATTCAAAGGTTTAACTGCACTGAATTTGTGACTTAAAAGTGAGAGTACATCTCCATTTTTCCCAGGTCCCCTTTTAGTAGGAACAAACATTGCAAGAAAATAATGTCATGTATCATTTATGTAACCCTTGGTTGCCAAGTTAAAGGGTAAGGATTTGAGGCTAATGGCAAATGTCAACACTAAGACTACAATGTTTCTCAAGTAGCGACTGGCATCAAATCGAAGGTGCAAGTTACTTTCAACTGCTACTAGTATACTGCAGATAACCCATGACCAATTAAAAATACATTAACAAACAGCGACAAATGAATAAAAAAACTAATAAAGTCAAGGATCAAAATGCAGATTCAATGAAATATTCATGAAGCCGTGCACATGCTGGACACGTGTCGCACATGTATTAAACTATGTCACGTCTTTCTATTTTATATCTGCTTTGTTTACACTACTTTAGAATTTGTTGTGTGCTGTCGTGTCCTTGTTCATGTTACTTTGTCCATTGTAACTCATGCTCTTACAATTTTATAGTTTCTTCTTTTTAAATTTCTGAACACCAACCAGTAAACTGCAGTTTTTCTGGAAATGTGACGAATATAGTTTACATCACCGTCCAGTTTCTTCGACTTCACTGTCGGCAGAAGCCATAACTGAAACAAGATACAACAGAATCAAAATTACCAGGAACAAATTTACAAGCAGAAGATAGCTCATCAATTCTTTTACCTCTCACTGAGAGAAAAATTATGAGAAATATCAAAGATTTTGTCAAGCAGAGGTGTACCAACCTGTAACAATTCCAGAGTGATTCCATCCAGCAGAAGCATAGGAAATAACAAAGTTACAGAACGACGTTACAAGCTTCGGCTTCGAGCAATAAACGGAGCTCCCCATGTCCAAGCTGACCTTTCGTGCCTCTTCCACAAGCGAGCACCTGACCATCACCTACGAAGATCAAGATAAATATTGGCGTGCGCCTTGAATCAAAAATGAGTTTCGTGTATTGAGATTTTGTAATCAGTGGCCTTTCCCTTCTCAGTTTTCGGCGATGAAATTTGTGGTGGAGATTTTTCGTCACAACTGATCGGACGGCCGATATGCACCACAAGCGAGATTAAAAAATTTAGTAGGTAAATGCAAAGCAGTGAACAAAATACAGAAAAGAGGAGAAGAGGCACAAAGATTTTTCTGTGAAAACTCAAATAGAAAAAAATGACAAAGAGGAGGAGAAAAGATCCATTATAGTATGTAAATTACAAGAATTACAAGAATTCTCAGTGTCAGGCTTAGTGCTTGGCTTCTTAGATTAGGAAAAATGTTCTCCTTCTCGTTGAGAAGTTCTATATATACTCCACCTGATCTACGTGCATGGAGGTGGGTGATACGAGCGTGATCTCTGTGACCGCATGATTTGCACTTGTAGACTTGTTGTAATGACCGTAATAATTGCCGCTTGATTGTTAGACTTGAATGCAGAGAAATCCGCCTCGATTCATAATTGCTCAGGTTAGAGTGTGTTTCACGTTATGAACATGGAGGATGATTGAACTGCGAAACTATCGGCGGATATCAGAGATGATTTATTGTCACGGTGTAACTAGTGGCGAATATCAGGAATGATCTGCTACGGTGGTATCTTGCGTGGAGTTGAAGTCTCCGGAATGGGAGAACTCTTAGATAACTAAGTGCGTCGGAGCTACGGAGGTGGAAGCGTCCTCAGGGTGACGAGTAACTTCTAGAACAGCTCCGAACTGACGGAGGCTTTTGGATGCTTGGACAGGTGACGTCAATTTGTAAGGGTCAAATTTTGACCACTACAGTGTGTTGAGACTTTTTGAGGTCGTTTGGATGAAATATATATGGTTTGATCCAATGGAAAGGGGGTACGTAGGCAGCCTTCATGGTGCAACCCGCTTGCTGAGTTAAAATTGACGATTCGATGTGATCGACTCATAGTTGAAAATCTTCACCGATATTGAGAATTGTTGGAGAGAAGATAAAAAATAGAGTTTATTTTAAAACTCAATTAGAGTTGGCTTAGAGAAAGGAGCAGTACGAAGTAGAGGATCTTAGTCTTACATTGAAAATGTAGGACCCACTTGATGTTATTGGCAGACTTAGAAAGAGATCTCATATGAATTTGGTGTTTATAGAGGAGTTATAGGTAACTCGAAGATCTGTTCATTGGTATTTGAATCATCGAATTCGATGAGAAACGAGAGAGATGATGTTTATAGTCGAATCTGTTTTTCACTTCAGAGATAACAAATCCAACTCGAATTCAGATTTTGTTTCAAGTTGAATTCTGATTTCATTTTTGATCTAAATTCTGTGTATTTAGTTTTCTTTTTCTAGCTATAAATATGAGATCTTTTATGATCAATTATATCAAGTTGTAAACCGATTCATATTGAATAAAAAACTTCTCCTCCTGTTTTTATGATGTAGGCAAATTGTCGAACCTCGTTAAATCCTTGTTTTCCTCTTTTATGCTATATTTGTGAATAATCTCTCGTCATGTTCTCGTTGCGATCTCAACAACAATTGGTGGTGCTTCCGCGTAGCGCACAACACTCTATAGATGTTTAACTCTGATTTTCTAAGTTGCAGTTTCATTGAATTTGTGTTTTTATTGATATACAAAATGGAGTTATCTTAAGTTTTAGCTTTTCTTCTTTATGTTTTTACGTGAAGAAAATCCCAATTTGGTTGGATTTTTTAAATTGTAATTAAGTTTAACTTTTAGAAGTAACCAGTCTCAGTTTATTAGACTATGATAGATAATCAAACACACCTTGGGTATTTTATTTTTATTTTTTTAGTCAAGAGGCTTCACAACAAAGTACAATTAAGATAACTTGACCTCAAAAAGATGAACATTAGATTCATCTAACTCCAGCGTGTGTAAAGAAAAAAAGAAGGAATTTAGATGACTCTCTTAAGTATTCTAACAAAACATTAAAATTGGTGGATATTTCTAGTACAAAATAAAAGTAATTGAAGTTAAAAACAATACCAAGATGCAAGATAGAATAGTTTTTTCAAGAAGAAAACACAAATCAAATATTTTTCAATCCTATATTGTTGATCTTATAATATAATTTTATATAAATTTGGAAATTGGTTTTATATCGAATTTTCACGCAATGGGGTAATTTTCATGGTTTATTTATGTAGATCTTCTAATAATCGTATTAATTTGTATTGGCAAACATATTTATTTAGTCTTTATGAAACTCTTTATGAATAGTGATAGTGTGTCATGCTTGTTGTGGTAGACAAAAAAAATTTAAACCATAATTAGATATAAACTAACTAAATGGTTATAATTTTAGAAAGACAAAATTCGCTTTAAAAAATAGCGTATGAAGAACTTTTTAAGGCATTTGATCATGATTCACATATTTAAAGTGAAAATCCAACGTTTATCTGAAAACAAAGAGAGAGAGAAATGTATGTGCTGAGATAAGCAATATTAGCGATATGAGTTTTTATCGCTAATATAACATAAATCTCTCTCTCTCTCTCTCTCTCTCTCTCTCTCTCATTGTTTGTATATCTAGGGTTGTATTCTTTGACTGGTTCTCATGTTCAACAGCTGGCATACGCAATATTAGCTATATGTGTTTGTATTATATTAAGAACATTATTTCGAGTTTATAGTAAGAAGTAGTTATGAGTTTGCATCATAATAAAATTTCTCTTGGATTTCTATATATACTTTTAATGACAATTCAATTTAAGATGTGTGTTGTATTATAAAGTCTGTTTGGTTGTCGTAATTGGTCGTAATTCTTAAGTCGTAATTGATAAAGTCTTTTACAGTTGTAAATGAGTTACATGCATGTAAGTTTTACGGTGTTTGGTTGTTAACATAAAGTTGTAAATGAGAAAGTATATTGTGTTTTATGGTGTTTGGTTATCGTAATGTATAAGTCGTAAGTGAAAAACTGACCACAAAATTAACTATTTGGTGATTTAAAAAGTTTTAATATTGCAGATAAATACTAAAAATGTTAAATATTAAAAAAATTAATATTAACATAAAAAATATTACAAATTTGCATGACCACAAATTAACTGTAATTGGGCCGTAAGTGAGTAGTAATTGGGTTGTAAGTCAGTGGTAGTTGAGTTGCGTAAGTCTTTTACGAATTACGGTCCAAACAAACGTCATTGTTATAATTGGATTGTAAGTCATTTACGAATTACAGACGTTTATGACTTTTACGACGGAACAAAGAGCCCCATAGCCAATACAGACCATGAAGAATGTGTGACTTACAAAGATATTGTGACTATGTACTTGTTCATTATAAAAATGAGATGAATTATGTGTTGGCCCAAAGGCCTTCCACCCTAGTTTTGATGATGATTAACTCATGTAGTTATGTTTACTAATAATCTTGTGTTGTTTAAGTTTCAGATTCATTACCCAAGATATTAGTTGATGTTAGCTTCAACAAGGAGTTTAGAAGCTTTTCATGGTGAGTCCAGGGCTCAAGCTTCAAGATCAAAAATTGCCTAGCCCATGGATGGAGTTTTGGACCAAGTCAACTTGAAGATGAAGATCATCAAGAAGACTTAGGTATCCATAATTTAGTGTGTTTTAGATCCATTTGTAAAGCTTAGTATAGTTGATATGCTCAAGTGCACAAACACACACGCTTTTATGTTTTGGATTTGGTTTTCATGAATAATAGATCAAAACAAGTTTACATGGTTTATATGTATAGTAGATGTATTCTAGTTATACATACATGCTTAAATGACTTACACAAACTTATTTTGACTTCCCTATTCATGTATTGAAAAATCAAGTTTGATAAAAATACAAGTGTTGGTTTTGATAAAATTTGCAAGACTGACTTACACAAACTTATTTTGACTTCCCTATTCATGTATTGAAAAATCAAGTTTGATAAAAATACAAGTGTTGGTTTTGATAAAATTTGCAAGACTCGAAAATGAATTGATATGATTGATATATGTCTTGAAATTTTTATCACTTGTTTGTGTTTTAATACAAAATGTTAAAACTATTTTTGGTGATTTTTAGAAGTGTTAAAAGATTTTTAGAAAATATTTTACACTGATTTTCTGACCCAGATTTCTGTTCCAGGCTTCAACCAGTCGACTAGTCAAACTGACCTAGTCGACTTAGGTGAAGTCGGTCGACCGGGCCGGTCGACCGACGTGCACAGATATGTGCACGTTTGGCACCTCTGGACGGTCGACCCGGACGGTCGACCGAGACTGAGAGCAGTGCTCTCTGTTTGTTTGGGTCGACCGTGCCGGTCGACCGTGGTTGCCCAACGATCACAATTCTGACCGTTGGCGGTCGACCGGGCCGGTCGACCGTCAGCCTGTCAGGCTGCCACATCAGCCTAACGGCTATTTTTCTGATGGGGCTATAAATACCCCATTTGTTTGAGGTTTTCTCCAAGGTTTTTAGAGACAAAATTTTCAGACTTTCTCTACTGTTTTAAAAGAGCTTTAAAAAGAGTTTTGTGCCAAAAAGATTTATCTTTGTATTGTTTTGGGTTTTTGAAAAATCAAAGAAAACTAGGTTTTGGGATATTGATTTGATCTTTCATTTTCTATCATTTACAAGAGATTTCCCAATTAGTTTTCCTTTGTTGCTTGTTTCCAAAAACACTTTGTTTTCCACTTGAGCTATCTTCTATCCTAATCTATTAGGATCATTTGTTTTGTGGAAAAAGAGAAAAGAAAGAGAGTTTGTGGTTGAAAGATACCACTTGTTGTAAAACCCTTACTTTGATTGGGTTGCTCCCTCTTTGGTAGAGGTTGAGGTTTGGTTTGCTCCCTCAAGTGTGAGGTGGAGATTGTTGTATTGGCTACGGGCCTTATCCCTCTTCGATAGAGGTGGATTGTGGTTGTATTGCCTCGGTGGCATTGAGAGAGGAGTTCGGTACTCCGATAGTGGATTGGAAATCCTACACGGTGGTGTAGGCGGGGATGTAGAGCTAGGGGCTCGAACCTCGAAACATATCTTGTTGTTTGCGTTTGATCCACTTGTCTCTATAACTCTCTCTCATTTATTTGTGCAAAGCATCATACTTCATTCATATCATAGATTGCTTGTTGTGCCTTGCATATTTCATATTACTATATATCTTGTGTATGCTTGGTTGTTTGTGTGTGCCTCACTTGTACTTAATCAACAAGAGCTTCACATAGCACCTAGTCCAGAGCCCTTCACGGGGAATTCGGCTACACTTGTTGATTATACTAAGTGTGATTGCAAAATTTGCATTAGCTTCCGCATTTAGCGCACTTAGTTCTTAGATTAGCACAAACACTTATTCACCCCCCTCTAGGTGTTTTTTTCAATTGGTATCAGAGCTAGTGCTCCTGATACTTAGGCTTAACATCCTAGGAGTAAGATCCATTTGTTTGTTAATCTATTGTTTGCATTTGCTTGTTTGCACACATATAGTTTGGACCCATGGCCTTCATGACCCCACCTATGTTTGACCCTTCCAACATTCTTGTTTGGAAGACTAAGATGTCCATTTACCTCCAAACCCTAGGCTTACATGTTTCCCTTACCGCTACCAAGAGATGTTATCTTGGTGACCGCAAGCATATAGGGGCCAATGCACAAGCCCTTGAGGCCATTAGAAGCACGCTTTCAAAAGATTATCTTATGCTTGTTTCTAATCTTGATTCCGCTTTTGTAGTATGGAACAAGTTGACGACAACCACCACCTCCTCCAAGCTTCAATTGCAAATTCAACAAGAAGAGGAATCTAGTGGAGAATCCGAGCCACAACAATGCCATATGATCCAAGGAATGACTCCCTTAAGGTACACTCGGAAACCCACTTAGATGATGATGATAATGCTAGTTCTTCAAATGATTATGTTGATCCTCATGCTTTGAATGAAGAACTATCTATTGTTTGTGAAAAATTAATTGAAAAATATAATTTGTTGAAAAAGAAGACTTTTGCTTTAACTAAAGAAAATGAAAAATTGTCTTCTAAACTTGATTGTGTTTTGCAAGAGAAGGTTAAGGTCTATAATGAAAGGGATTCATTGAGATCTCAATTAGAACTTGCACTTAAAGAAAATGAGTTTTTAAAATCTAAAAATGATTGCCATGCTATTTTGAAGAAAAATGAAAATTTGTCTTCAAAATTGATTTTGTTTTAAAGGAGAATGTTGCTTTGAAAAATAAAATTATTTCTATTTCAAATGAGTTGAATGTTTGTTTAGAGAAAAATATTGTTTTGCAAAATAAAATTGATGCACCTGTTTGCCATGCTAGGATAGTTTCACACACTCCACCCATTGCATGCTCCACTTCTTCTTTGATTGAAATGATATAAATTTAATTAAGAAGAAAATGGATTGTTTGGGCTCCACTATGAGCCAATGTGCCATGAACCACTCACGGTTGGAAACCTTAGTTCGAAAGAAACAAGTTCCATCCTTTATGCATGCACACCCTCCACGGCATACACATGCTCCTCACGGACACACCTGTTGGGTCCCGCTCTTATACCAAATGTAGGATCTATAATCAATCAACACAACACTTGACAGGAAGGATTAATTGTTAAGCAAATAAGTAAACTTGCAAGTAAAGAAAACAAATCTCAGAAAATGCAAATGCAAACAAAGAGATTTATCCTGGTTCGGTCCTTGTGACCTACATCCAGTCCCCAAGCCACCCGCTTGAGATTTTCCTTTATCCTTAATCTTGCCACCCAAAATCAATACAACATGTACACCACTTGTCGAATCCCCTTCTCCAAATGTGTACACCTTCTCTTCCACCAAGAGAACACCTTCTCTTCTACCAAGAGAATACCTTTACCTTTGTACAACTGCCTCTTCAACCAAGAAGCCTCCCGTGTACAAATAACACTTTGAGAATTACAATACTTTTCCTATAGCCTTGATACAGATGTGTATGTGGACAAGGTTCAGTATAGGAAAGACGAACTTCAGAGAACTTCACTAATGGAATTGTCTTTTGGTGAAGAACAGAAGTTAGGAAATCAGTTTTCAGGTTTTCTGGAATTTGGCTTTTGAAAACTGATGGAAACTATTGGCAAATGGCCTTAGGACTAACTACCCCTTATATAGCTGAAGACTAGGGTAAGTTAGGGTAGTTATAGGACCAATTCAGATAATTTAAACGTTGGAAAACGTTGCCAAAAGGATCAGATAAGAGAAACTGTCCAACAGTCAGAAACTGCCTATAGTCGACTTGCCCATAGAGTTAGTCGACTAGCCTAGGCAAAACTTCTACTATTAGTCGACTAGATTTAGCTAGTAGTCGACTAGGGATATGTCTGTTGGCAGAACAGGTTTCTGGATAACTACTTCAAGTCGACTGCAACTGCTTTATAGTCGACTGAGTCAAGGGATTAGTCGACTTGGGACTTTTATTAGTCGACTAGAAAAGACTATTAGTCGACTAAGTTTACTGCTGGTCGACTAATTTGTCAAACAGAGAGTTGGGTCAATTTCTGGACACTTGACTAGTCGACTTGGGTTTATGGTTAGTCGACTACAGTGTTTATTAGTCGACTATATTGGGACATCAAGTCGACTAACAGGACACTAAAGTGTTGGTTTGTATCAAGGCTTTTACATGCTATATCTTCTTTACAAACCACACTCTATCAACTCTCCTTGGCACATCTTGATCATGTAGAACTCTTGATTCTTCAAGTGATAGAGCTCCAATTGAATTTGATCGTCACGAACGTCTTCATCGAAATAGGTTCCAACATTCTCCCCCTTTTTGATGACGACGCTTTGTGTGTGCATGTCCTCCCCTGATATCTTTTCCTCCCCCTGCAGAAAATATGTTATCTTTTTCTCCCCCTGCAGAAATGGGTTATAACAGATATAAAATATTTTGTTCTCCCCCTGCAACAAATATATTAGTACTTATATACATAATAACTTATATATGGTACCTGCAAGATAGACGTTAGATGGTACCAATCATAAAAGATTATATCTAACCTTTAGGACTCCAAATCCATTTAGAATTTGGTTTCCACCTGTTAGTATATACATAATTGCAAGAATCACATATATCATGCATGTATGAAGCAATATATGTATTTTTATCATAAACATTTAAATTCTTAGGAATCCATATAAACTTACTTTTCTTAGTCTTACTTTTAACAAAAGAATTATATGGATTACTATAACATGAAGATTTTGCAATATAACCAATACCATGTTTATCATGTGACAATTTCTGAAAAGATAATAAATCATTTAATTTTTCTTTTCCTTTATTAAACTTAGTCACATTTTGCAAAAGATCTTCATATTTATTTCTGAAAACTATCATGTCTTTATTCAATATAGAAATCCTATCATTCAAAGACTTAGTTTCCATTTTCAGAAAAATGTTTTCTTTTATAAACTTCTCATTTTCAGTTTTCAAAGATGATATGACATTTTCAGTTTCATCTTGTTGAGAATTTATAGAAGAACATTGTAATGCATAAACAGAATTTTCATGTAAAAGTTTCTCATTTTCTTTTAACAAAAATCTGTTTTTCAGTTTTTCATTTTTCAGATCAAGAAATAATTCATTAAATGCATCAGAAAGTTCAGAAAACGATACCTCTTCATCTTCTATAGCCATGTAACATAAGTTAACATGTTCAGTGGATTCTTCTTCATCGGAAGATGAGGAATCACTATGTTCTGAAGATGCCTCGTAGTTCTTCTTCCTTTTGAACGTCTTACTCTTGTACTTTTCTTTCTTCTTGAGCAAAGGACAATCCATCTTCATATGTCCTGGTTTATCACTGTAGGCTGTCTAAAAATGACTAACAGACCAGCCATTAAGGAAGCAGAGTCTCAAGCTCTGGACGCGAGAAATCGATGCTCGCGTCTCAGCATTAAGACGCGTTGGCTCTACACCCGCGTCACAACGTTCAGACGCGTCGGCCCGAAGCCCGCGACTCAGCATCAAGACGCGTCGGCCCGAAGCCCGCGTCTCAGCATCAAGGCGCATCGGCCCGACGCCCGCGTCTCAGCATCAAGGCGCGTCGGCCCGACACCCGCGCCTCAGCATCCAGACGTGAAGGCCCGAAGCCCGCGTCTCAAACTTCAAGGCGCGTTTGGCTCGACGCCCGCGTCTCAAACTTCAAGGCGCGTTCGGCCCAACGCCCGCGTCTCAGTTGCAACTGCCCTGATTGCGGGGCCAGTCACCGCGCATGTAGCGGGTAGTGGCCCCTCATTCGGGAGCGTTTTCAGGAGGCATCTTCACCCCCTGAGATCCCTATAAATAGCCTTGTTTGCTATGAAGAGAGGATCGGAGTTTTTTTTGGGGAGAAGGGATCGAAGCTTGAGAGGATCGAAGCTTGGCAGAAGATCGGAGTTTTGAAGAGAGAGCTTTGAGATAGGGCATCATCAAAATCGATCGAATCCAGGCAGGAGGATCATCAAGAGAGAAGCACGACTCTTCAGCGAGCTTACTGAGTACTAGCCGCTCTTCGCCTACCTCCTCTTTGAGAGTTTTGGTAGACGGAGCTGAGTTACTCTTTCTACCGACCGAAGAGAAGACCCCCGACGGTCTAGGACGGTCATCTGGTCAACGGAGAACAAGATTCACTCTCCATCGCCACACGAAGAACCCAGCTTTAAATAAAGGGAAGATTCAGACATCCTCCCTCCCTTGTAACTGGAAAAGAGGGAAGAGTAGTTCTTTTGGTTGTAATCGTTTCGCTTGAATCAAGGAAATCTTTTATAACTAAAACCACTTTCTCCGACCACCAAGTTTTCCGGCCCCTACAAGAGATGGCGACTCCGCTGGGGAATACCTTCGTTACTGACGAGCGCACCGTGGTGCAAGATGACGTTCTCCGTAAGGGGAAAATGGTCGAATCCCTCGTCGTCGAGTTCGACCAGGCGAAGTATGAAGAGTTCCTCTCTTCTGGCTCCAAGAGCCCAAAGACCCGCGTCTGCCGCAGGGTCTCAAGTGGACAGCCCCCTGAAGCCCAATCTGAGGCTCTGTCGGGTGCTCCTGCTGCCCACTGTGCCAAGTTTGGTTCACGCACCGACGCCTCCCAGAAGGCCCGCGTAACCTCAGACTCCTCTGCTGCGATCAACCGCGCCGCGCAGAACACACGCGCCAACGCCTCTCTGAAGGCCCGCGTGGTCCCGGCACATCTACTGGTGCGATCGACCGTGTCGCACAGAACGCCCGCGTCAGCGTCTCTCAGGAGACCCGCGTGGCAAACACCCCTGGTTCTACAAACCAGGAAGTTGTTGGCTTCTCTCTTCCTCCACGGCGCAATCGGAATGCCGAGCGTCGACAGAGAAGACGCGCGCGTCAACACTCGGTCGGAACCGTTGGTTTTCTGACTGGGGTTGAACGCAGCGTACGATCCGATGCCTTGCCCGCACCTCGTCCAGTGCGAGAGGTCCGTGTTTGGCGACCCAAACGCGAGACTCCCCAAGTTGAGCCCTCTGAAGACCAACTTGCCAAACGCCGAAGCGAAGCTTCTGCGTCTTGTCAAACGCAGGAAGCACGCGCCCATAGGCGTGGAGCCCAGCAGCCCACTCTCTCCCAAGTCTCTCTGCTCCAACGCAGCAGACAGCAACGCGAAAGTCGCGTCTCATATCAACAGAGACGCCAGACGCGCGTGACGCAGCCGCGACGCAACAGCCGCGTTTCTGAAACCTGTGTCCAGGCTGAACAGCACATGACTGTCTCCCGTCGTCGACGTTGCGAGACCAGTCTCTTTAATCCCCCTCTCACAGATTTGAGGGATTATTTGACAAGGAAGAGGAGTGCCAATCAGACCACTTCTCCATGCTGCTGTCAACAGCTCATCCAGATGCTCTCTGGATGCCATTGCGAGTCAGGCGTGCATCAGCCGTCTTTAATTAGACAGCTGACCCTGATTCCCCATCAGCCAAGAGAAGACGCTCCCACAGGAGGAGAACCTTCTCAGATGTTGAATACCCGGAGCTTACTGCAAACATGACTAGCAGAAGCAAGGGAAAACAACTAATGGTCAACTCAGAGGAATCTGACTCTGAACCGGAGGGGGTGTATCAACACACTCGCACCCGGACAGGGGCCATTCCCCCAATTGACTATAATGCCTTAGCCCGCGGCATTAGAATGGGTGGTTCTCACTCCGCTATAGTGGAGTCGCAGGCTTCAAACTCTTCCGTCGAGAAGGAGGCTTCCGCCTACATGGCCGACACTCCTGAGGAGACGACCAGGCGTTTAGAACAGACGCAGAAGCACCAGATGGATATAATCGCCTCTCAACAGAGATCCATTGACTCCCTCAAGCATATGCTCGAGAATTGCTTGAAGAAAGAGCGAGATCTCCTCCTAGACGACCGAAGGGGAAAGGGAGAAAGGGAGGAAGCCCACCCTCCGAATCTTCTGACGAGACACGACGATCTACCTCGGATGTGTCCAAGCCCTCGTCGCAGGCAAGAAGCGACCAGACCCCGGGAAAGGCTCATGCTAAAAGAATGAGTCAACTGGAGCAGCGCCTCGAGGCCCTTACCAACCGTAAAGGCCTCCAAGAAGCTGGAGTAGTCCGGCCCTATCCGGCCGAGTGGGACTTAGTCCCGTACCCTCCTAAGTTCAAGGCTCCAACTCTCCAAGCATTCGACGGGAAGGGGTCACCCAACCAGCACATCTACTACTTCAAATCCCAGACCGGGAATGTGGTAGATAACGATGCCATCCTGGCGCGACTGTTCATCGGCACCCTGAAAGGGTTGGCCTTTGAATGGTTCATGAAGCTCCCCGAAGGTTCCATCAAGAACTGGGGCGATTTGGAGAAGATGTTTCTAACACGCTTCTTCGAAGATGATTCGGAGGTCACAATGCCTACCCTTTTAGCTACAAAACAGCGAAAGGGAGAGTCCGTCAAGTCTTTCGTAGAAAGATTTCGGAACATGGCGCTCCGATGTCCAAGCGGCATGACCCAGGCCACCCTGGTGGAAACATGTCGCCATAATCTCCAAACCTCACTCCTTGCTCAAATAGGAGTTGCTGAAAGCCGCACCTGGAAACAATTAGTCCAGCAAGGTGAACAGGCTGAGGAGATTGTCGCCCGCGTCAGAGCGGAAGAAGGCAAGCCCAGGACAGAGAGGTCGACAAGGCGTGCACCAGACACCTCTCTCCAGACGAAGCGGAAGGATAATTTGGCGACGGAGACCAAATCTCCCACCAAACCTCAAACAGGCAGGGCAAGTGGCTCTTCAAGCCAGCCGCGCCCCAACAAGCAGTATTCCTTCAAGGAGGAACACGTCGATTCGCTCTTCAAGCTACTCAACAAGAGCAATCGACTGAAGCTCCCTGAAATTAGGCGCCCGGAGGAAGTCGGCAAGACCGACAATCCCACCTACTGCTTATACCACAGGATGCTCGGACATCCTACCAAAAGCTGCTATGTCTTTAAGGACATCCTTCAAGCTCTGATTGACGCGGAGGTATTAAAACTCCGACCGGAGCAGAAGAAGATGACGGCCAACATGACGTCGATTCTCCAGTTTGGGACACGACCCCCGACACCCGTGGGGGTGATCTCTGTCCCGAAAGGAGAACTGAGGGTGGTCAACATAGACCCTCATCAGCAGCAGGAGAAAGGCTTGGTACCCGTCCCTACACCTCGAGGGGAAATCATGTGGGTCCACCCTGACCTCGTCGACGAGCAACAATGGACGACTGTGACCAACAGGAAGTCCAAAGGCAAAGGGAAGGCTTCATCTTGCCATGTGATATGCGCCTCTTCTCGAGAAGCGGACACTGATGTTCCCTCGCTGACTGACTCAGAAGAGGAAACAATAGTCCTGGCCGCAGAGCCCAGCCAACCTATGGCGGGGACCCGTTCAGGACAGGCATACTTGAAGCAGTACGGCGAGACAGCAGCGGCTTCTCCGCAACCAGCCGTGGAACCAGCCAAGCCCTCCTCTAAACAGCCTGGGGAGAAGCAGAAAGAAACTCGGTTTTCTCGAGTTCTTGCGAAAGGTGTAACGGAAGGATCCTCGACACCTTACCGCTTCGACGTCTTGGCTCAACTAGCCAACATACCGGCACGCATTACCTTGTATGAGCTCCTGAGGCTATCAAAGTCAACCAGAGAGGCTCTACAAGAAGCTCTGGCAAATGCTGAGGTCTTTATGACCCGCGTGCCAAGGGAGGAAGATGAAGAGGATTGCCTCCACACCTCCCCAAATGCTCCCTGCATCACCTTCACAACAGATGACATGCAGGTTAAAGGGAAGCATGACCGACCCCTATACTTCACAGGGTATATTGGGTCATCCGAGGTGAACCGCATCCAGGTAGACCCAGGGTCCGCGCTGAGCATCATACCTCGCCGGGTTATGCAGTTTCTAGGCATTCCTACCCATCGTCTGAGCCCTACCCAGACGACTATTTACGGGTTCAATGCCAACAGCTCCCGCCCAATGGGGAAGATCAAGCTCAAATGCCAGATCGGGAGCCTCAAGTCAGAAGTGACGTGTTACGTCATTGACGCGGACACTTCCTACAACCTGTTGCTGGGACGACCATGGATTCACCGCAATTCCATCGTTCCCTCTACTCTCCACCAAGTCATGAAATACATTGACGAGAGTGGACAGGTCCGAACGTTGATTGCCGAAAGGCATCCGTTTAAAGGGGTTGAAAATTATTTCACGGACTCCCTCTTATATCAGGATCCGGAGGAGACTAATGAAACCCCACAACCAGAGGAGCCAGACTCTGGTAATGAAGCTGACGTTGAGCCTGAGAAAGAAGAGTGCCTGTGGGAGTTGGAGCCCATTGTAAAGAGCACTAATAAGCTCGATGTTGATACCACCGACGATGCGGGTGGTTGGTACATTAATGAAGATTTAGACTTTGCGTATTTCCCTGTGTATGTTTCCGATTCAATACCGTCGGATACCACTACCGACGTGGACGATGACCTCTGGTCGGCAATAGATGCCTTGACATCTTTGCATGTACCGGTGAAATCATCCTTCGGGACATACCAAGATAATGGTGACGCGCAAGAGTCTGTATTCATGGTTCCAGCCGGACGAAAAGGCCAAAGACCAATACTTTTTGGGCGAATCGCATCTGAACCAATGCCCCACGAAGAATCGGAAGGTGAGGATGAATCCCCTCAGTTCGATCATTATGAACCCAGAACGCTCAAGATGATGAAGCGCATGGGGTATGATCTAACCAACAGGCCTGGGTTGAACTTCGGAAAAGGAAGAAGAATACTGCTTCGATCCTTTGTACCGAAAGGGAAAACCCCTGATTACTATCATCGGACGCGCCGGGGGTTGGGCTATATATCAACTCCAGTGCCATCAGCCTCTGATTCGGAGAGACTGTCAAGTCATGACTGCTCATCAGACACGTCGTCATGGGAATCAGATGTCAGTGTCGGCAACATCTTCAAAGGGCTTTCAGTAAACATGGTTTCGACAAGCCATCTGGAGGATGAAGATGAAGAAATGATCCAATCCGATACAGATCCTTGGATCAAACATTTGAATGCTCTTTGGGACACCCGCTTTGAACAGCGTGAGCCACCCACAGAAGACAAGGTTGTTCAAGTCAACCTAGGAGATGAAGACAATCCTAAACCCATCTTCATAAGTGACGGCCTGTCGCCTCCAGAGAAGAAGGATTTAATATCTCTTGTACAAGAGTATATAGATGTCTTCGCCTGGAATTATGAGGACATGCCTGGACTTGATCCTCAAGTGGCTATGCATCGCCTCAATATCAATCCGGACATGAAGCCCGTTAAACAACAGCAGCGACGGTTCCGTCCAGAGATAATGGAGGCAATCCAATCAGAAGTCAGGAAGCTTATTGACTCCGGCTTTATCAGAGAGGAACAGCATCCCGACTGGGTAGCCAACATCGTCCCCGTCGCCAAGAAGAACGGGAAGATCCGGATCTGCATCGACTTCCGTGATCTAAACGAGGCCTGCCCCAAAGACGAATTCCCATTGCCAATCACAGATGTCATGATTGACAATACTTGTGGATTCGAGCGAATGTCCTTTATGGACGGGTTCTCAGGATATAATCAAATCAAGATGTATCCCGATGACGAAAAGCACACCTCCTTCAGGACACCTCTAGGGGTATATTGCTACACCGTCATGCCCTTCGGTCTGAAAAATGCGGGGGCAACCTACCAAAGGGCCATGAATGCCATTTTCTATCGGCAGATACGCAAAACGGTGGAATGTTATGTCGACGACATTGCGGTGAAAAGCCGCACTAAAGGTGATCACATAGCAGACCTGAGGGTGGTCTTCGACATCATGCGGGCTCATCAATTGAAGATGAACCCCACCAAGTCCTTCCTGGGGGTAGCCAGTGGCAAATTCCTAGGGTTTGTCGTGACTTCCACAGGAATCCATTTGGATCCGGAGAAAGTCCGTGCTATCCAAGAGATGCAACCCCCCAGAAGCCTCAAGGAGCTCAGAGGATTACAAGGACGATTGGCATATATCCGCAGATTCATTTCAAATCTCTCCGGGAGATGCCAACCCTTCGCTAAGCTGATGAAGAAGGGCGTTTCGTTCATTTGGGACGACGCTTGCCAGCAAGCATTTGAGGAGATCAAGCACTACCTCACCCAACCACCAGTCCTGGCAGCTCCGGTATCCGGAAAGCCTTTCCTGGTGTACGTCCGATCAATGGATCATTCTTTGGGAGCTCTACTAGCTCAGAATGATGACCAGGGGCGAGAACAAGCAATCTACTACCTAAGTAGAACGATGATCGGAGCCGAACATCGGTACAACCCGATCGAGAAGGAATGTTTGGCACTGGTGTTCGCCATTCAGAAAGTGCGACACTATCTGGTGGGCCAAACCATAAATGTCATATCCAAAGTCAACCCCCTGAGGTTACTCATGACAAAGCCTTCTTCACTAAATGGCCGGCTGGCAAAATGGGCCATATTGCTATCACAATATGAGATGCATTTTCTGCCACAAAAAGCCATTAAAGGACAAGCGGTGGCGGACTTCCTAGCTGAACACCCAGATCCCAGGGCAGCCAAACTCTACGAGGATCTCCCAGATGAGGTCGCCGAAGTCTGCCTAGCTCAGACGTCGTTCGAAAGGCAAGTATGGCAACTTTTCTTCGACGGTGCATCAAGGGCAAGCTCGGAGGGACACACAGTAGCGGGGGTAGGAGTGGTACTCGTCTCCCCACAAAATTACGTGATTCCCCGAGCTATCTCGTTAACCGAGCCCTGTTCCAACAATGTGGCGGAATACAACGCTCTTTTGATTGGGATGCAATTCGCCGATGAGATTGGCGTTAAAAATCTCGAGGCATACGGTGATTCTAAACTCATCGTCAGCCAAGTTCGCGGAGAGTATGAGGTCAGGCATGAAGATCTAGTACCCTACTACAACGCGACAATCCACATGGCCGAGAGGTTTTCAAACTTCTACATCGACCATGTACCGCGCAAGCAAAATGCGCATGCAGATGCACTTGCATCCCTTGCTGCCTCCTTAGCTCTTCCAGCTGGAGCAATGGAGAAGGTATTCGTCTATAGCCACGACCTATACTGCCCAAAAAGTCCCCTCGGAGACTACCAGAGGTCAACGGGAGATCGTCGCGGTAAGGAAACACTTGAAGTGTCGACCGATCCAGAACTTAAAGACTGGCGATTCCCCTACATTGATTTTGTCTTGTACGGCATCTTGCCCGAAGACACCAGGGAGGCGGCTGCCATCCGAAGGAAAGCCTCCAAATTCTACTACAATGCGATTTCGCGAACATTGTATCGTAGATCGCATGATGGGATCCTGCTCCGGTGCCTCTCATCAAAAGAAGCCCACGAAGTGTTGAAAGAAGCCCACGATGGTACGTGTGGAGCTCATCAACCTGGCCTGAAGCTGGCAAACCGACTCCAAAGATTGGGTTACTACTGGCCCAAGATGGTTGCCGATGCTGTTGCCTATGCCAAAAGATGTCACGCCTGTCAAATACATGGCGATTTCATCCATCAAGCACCAGGATACCTCCACTCTACGACCTCTACCTGGCCGTTCGAAATGTGGGGGATGGACGTGGTTGGTCCTATCAGCCCACCATCATCAAAGGGACATCGGTTCATCCTAGCGATAACCGATTACTTCTCAAAGTGGGCCGAAGCTATCCCTTTGAAAGAGGTGAAATCTTCTAATGTGATCAAGTTCGTGAAACATCACGTTATTTACCGCTTCGGTGTGCCTCGGCGGATTGTCCATGACAATGGACCCCAGTTCATCAGCCAGGCTTTTCAGAGATTCTGCGCCAAGTTCAGAATCCAGAGTGTGTCATCAACGGCATACTATCCGCCCGCTAACAGCCTCGCAGAAGCTTTCAATAAGACTATTGGCAAGCTTCTCAAGAAATTCGTCTCGAAAAGTCAACGAGACTGGGACGATAAGTTGGGCGAATGCTTATGGGCCTATCGCACGACTGTGCGAACCCCAACTAAAGCCACGCCATTTTCCTTAGTGTACGGATGCGAAGCCGTCCTTCCACTGGAAATCCAAATTCCATCTCTTCGCGTCGCCTTGACAGCGGAAATGACAACAGAGGAGAAGCATCGACAGCGACTCCAAGAATTGGAAGCCTTGGACGACAAGCGTCTTCAGGCCCAACAACAAATCGAGCTTTACCAAGCTCGTATCACCAGAGCCTTCAACAAGAAAGTCAAATCACGAACTTTCAGGAAAGGCGACCTCGTCTTAGCCGTCCGAAGACCCATGGTCATCACACACAAGACGAAAGGAAAATTCCAACCCAAATGGGAAGGACCATTTGTGGTAGAGTCAGTCTACTCAAATGGATCGTATCGCCTCATAACCTCAAATGGCGATACACTCATGATGCCAATCAATGGCAAATTCCTGAAGAAATACTATCCCTAGATGGCATTCTTCCACCGATCAAGTTAAAAATACACCTCTGATCAAACATCCGACGCCCTTGACGGCTAAGGATAGAAGAAAATGTTGGCTTTTAAGTCCAACATAAGTCTTCGACAACTCATCATGCTGAGGGGAATAGCATGGCTAGCCCAACTCAAATGGTAGTTGGTAAAATGTTGACAGCTGCTTTAGATCCGAAGCATAAGTCTTCGACAACTCATCATGCTGAGGGGAATAGCATGGCTAGCCCAACTCAAACGGTAGTTGGTAAAGGCACCTCAAATCCGTTGACAGCTGAGGGTTTGCTAAAAATCCTAAGTGGATTTGATTCCACTCTTCCCTCCAAAAATCCCTTACCAATTCTCATCCATAGAATGGTAGGACCACAAAATGCAATCATTACCATGTTAACACTATACCTCTGGTAATGAATACTCTTTGTCGAGTACAAACCTGGCTTGTTAACTCTGCATAGAGTAACAAACTCTCAAATTTGCCAAGTTAACACTATACCTCTGGCACCTCAAATTCCACTTGTCAATTCTCATCAATAGAATGACAGGTCCTCAAATTGCTCCTATCGCAAGCAAATTCTTATCAAGTTAATATCACACCTCTGACAAAATTACTGTTTAAGTTAACATTACACCTCTAAGCAGTACATCGAGTGCCTGTCAAGTTAATATCACACCTCTGATAGTCACCTTTCTTCAGACTTTCATATCGAAGCTGAAATGGACGATGCCAAGTTAACACTACACTTCCAGCATCCGAGTCATTGCTAAGTTCAACAATACACCTATGGCTATGACCTTTCCTCGACTTCCTTGTCCAAGCCGAGACGGACGATGCCAAGTTAACACTACACTTCTAGCATCCGAGTCATTGCTAAGTTCAACAATACACCTATGGCTATGACCTTTCCTTGACTTCTTTAAACCGAGACGACTAATGCCAAGTTCAACATTACACCTCTAGCATTTCTATCACTGTTAAGTTAAACATCACACCTATGACAGTGACACCCTCAGTTTTCCCAAATAAAACTGAGATGCTGATGAGTTAGGTTAATATCACACCTCTAACTCACGTCCTTGTCAAGTTAATATTACACTTCTGACAAGACTACTTCTAAACCGTTAAGTTAATATCACACCTCTAACGGTAAAAATCCTACTAGATTCCCCACGAGTCTAGTTTCATTTGATATTCTCCCCAACCGAGTATCAAATTCATTTTGGAGGCATTGTTGGTTAACATTACACCGATAAACAATGCTTCCATTAAAATCCCCAGCTGATCTTAAATCAAGTTAATCCTGAATCCTTGATAAAAGTTCACCTTCTCTGGGGGTACACACTCTACTCGTCACTTTCTTTTATAAAGTGGCGGGTCCACCAAAATTATTCTTTTGCTTCTAAAACAAAACGTTCAAGACAACAGAAAGAGGCAAAAAGAAAAGTGTCACTTTTATTCATATCCAAACACATGAAAGTGATACAAAACGCTCTCTTATACAATAAGATTGAGTGTTACAATTAAGGAGTACAAAGAAGTCCCTCTCTCTCTCTGAGGCCGTACTCACTCCTTGAAACTGCATCTGATCCCAGGTGCACAATTGGAACCGGTTGCACTTTGATGCATGACCCAACTTCGAAAGCGCCCTAGCTGACCAAGCCGAGAGCAATGGTGTTCTTGAGGTCCGGTGGCAACAGAAGGTCCTGCAACCCTTCGTTCAGGCGCGTCTCTTTCCCTAGCAGATCATCCAACAAACATGGAGTCACTCTTGGGGTGAGAGCAGAAGTTTCGGAGTCATCACAAAGGATGCCACCCTCCACTTAGTCCGGCGGCAGCAAAAAGTCCGGCAACTCTTCCTTCAAGAATTGATCCTCCCCCCAGCAGAAGACTCAACGGACTTTAACTGTCTTCGATGTCACTTCTGGGGTTTCATCACCATCCCTTTCCCCAGCAGGCCATCCAACGGAGTGTCCTTGATGTGACTTCTGGAGTGGGAGAGGAAGAGGATCTCATCCGCCGCCGCAACCGCCGGACCACCCTCGCCGGTACTCAGCCTATCCGTCTCTTGCACCAGATCTGAAGTGACCTTGGCGAGGGTTGGGTCCTCGTCAGAGATGTAATATACTCTCTTATAGGTGACGAGGACCATAATATATTCTCTCATAGGTGAAGGTTGAACGAGTTCGCCGACCGAAGTATTCTTCCAAGGGCCCAGCAAGCCTGCAAGGAACAAAAAGAGAGAATTAGAACAATCTGCAGCTTAGTGTAAACAGAGAAAAACTAAGTCAGCAGAGGCAAACGCGGGAATGATCCACGCAGTCAGCCAAATGCGGGAATGATCCATGCAGTCTACCAAGACGCAGGAATGACACGTGCAGCAAGCCAAACTGTTGCGTCAGCAGAGACAATCGCGAATCAAAACGCGGTCCCATTCTGTGCCTAGGTCAAAGAGCACAAACGCCGAAAAGGCACAGACGCCGAAAATTGCCATCTCCATGAACAGGAGTTGCAAGGTGCGGGTCTGAAACCTTTTTTGGAATTCGTCCAAGGCATTGGCCATGAAACGCGCTAAGGCATTGGCCATGAAACGCGCTAAGGCACAAGCCATAAAACGCGCCAACACCAAGGGCCAAAGATTCCTGCACGCACGTCCGGAGAAGTTCAGGTCCATGGTACAAATTCCAGAAGGAGTGCACCAATGCAGACTTCATGAGGGGGTCCAGATGACATGAAGCCAAGGTACAGGCCATGGTGAATCTAAAATGTCATGGTGAAACGAACGGCATACCCGTGGAGACCTCCGTCAAGAGTTGTACTCTCTGCACCAGGACGCAAACGCGGTCACAGGGCAAAGAGGTGTTTTCTCCTAAAGAGACCAAACAGGGGCTTAAAAGCCCTGGGTCATCTTCAGAACCATCCTCATCCATGGAGACAATTGTCTGAGGAAGATGAAGGTTCTCAAAGCGCTCTCTCAAAAAACAAAATAGTCCAAAGGCAGGATTGAAGGGAGAAAGGGTGCCCTATTTATAGGCAACTCCTGATAATAGCGATTAATGGCCCCGTAATCTGAACCGCCGGCATTAATAACTGCACAACTGCCAAGATCCAATAAGGGCCGGACGCGTGTAACGCTGCTTCGAGAACCGCCGCTGGCGCTGATCTCCAACCGCCCGCACTGGTTTCTCATTTAAGAGAATCAATACTCAAGCCCAATCAGCAGCCGACGCGTGGACAACTGCTTCGGGAAACAAAGCGGAAAATCCGTATCTGACGTTTAAAGATCACACCAAATCCCTATGACAGGCTGTATGTAACGCCTGGGAGTTTACACCCAGATGCGGATTGAAGAACTATCCACACATCCGCGTCCCAGAAAGATGCCCGCGCGAGTCAAAGTCGCGTCCCCTCAGAGAGCACTTGATCCATTTTTGAATTAAGGGAAAGGCACAAGGCTGCGTCTCCCGCGTCTGCCTGATCCGCTTCCTTCTTTGCAGAAGCAGATCCGCGTTATTCAGAGCCGCGTCTCCCTGAATGAATGCCGCGTCTCATGAAACAATGATGGCCGCGTCTCCCTATGGATTGATGCTGCGTCTTGTCAAAAGGACTTAGTCCTGCCTAGGTTCTCATGAACTAAGAACCGCGTCTCACCTTGTGATTGACGCTGCGTCTCACCCCAGGGACTGACAGCCGCGTCTTACTTTACGGATCAATGCCGCGTCTCATCTTTTGATTGACGCCGCATCTCATCAAGAAGACCGCGTTCCGATTTGTGATTGACGCCGCGTCTCATCAAAAGGACTTAGTAGAATCTAAGTTCTTGTGAAATGGTGACCGCGTCTCACTTTATGATTGACGCTGCGTCTCAGTAAAAGGACTTAGTAAAATCTAAGTTCCGGTAGACTGACGACCGCGTCTCACCCTGTGATCGCCGCTGTGTCTCGTCAAAAAGACTTGGTGAAATCTAAAGTCCCCACAGATTGATGCCACGTCTCATTCTACGGGATTAATGCCGCGTCTCGCCTAGCCCGCGTCTCATTAAAAGAACTTAGTCCTACCTAAGTTCAGTAATCACGACTAGTGATCAAGAGTTGGACTCATCCACAACAGGACAAAGAAATTGGGACAAAAGCTTTAAAGAAAACTTCTATTATATCAAAAAATGATAGAAGTGGATACACTCATAAGAGTGTCCCTTTTCTTTACAAAAAAAAAAGAGAAGGCTAAATGTCCTGGTTCACCAAGGAACGGATTTGTTCCCTAAGGCGGTGAATCTCATGCTGGCGCGTCCTCTCGGCCTCCATGATAGCCCGGTCCCGCAGCTCCGCCTCAGATAAGAAACTTCTGGCAGCCAGCTGCATCCGCAGAGATTCCACCCTGGAAGATTGCAGGGATAGACTCTCTTCAGCACGCACCGTAGCAGCCCGTTGCTCCTCAAGCTCCTTTTTGAGGAAACAAGCTTCTCCTCATTTAGCGCAAGAACAGCTTCCGCCTTGGCGATAATGTCCCGAGTTCTGAGGATGACCTGCTCCGTGCTCTGCACACTGAGCTCAGATTCCCTCGAATCTCCGGCTAATTTTTGAAATTCAGCCTTGGAATATTCAAGGTCACGGACCTCGGCAGTGATCTGCGCCTCCGCCTCCTGTCGCTCCCGTTCCTGAGCAGCTAGGAGCCTAGTCAGGATGGCCTGGGCCTCGCCGGAAGAACCTGCATCTTCCAAAGATTCCAGCTCCCGCAGGTTATCTCCAAGTTGCACTACCACCTGCAGGCATGCCCTGGCAAGTGAAGGGCCTCCCGCCAATTCGACGCTCACGGCCATATTTTCAAGAAGCCTCTGGGCGAACTGGAAGGTGCTGTGTCCACGGAAGATGAGATCAATACATGATCCCATCGAGGTGAAGAATTGTTGCACCATCTGACGTGCCAGCTCCCCCATGTCTTCACCACCTAAGAAGCTTCCCGACCCTTTTTCTGTCACGGGATAAGGGATATAGGGCGGGTCTTCTCGCACAAGAGCCGTGCCGGCCGTCGATGTGGCAAGAGCAAGACTACCCACTGGCGCTTCCTGGAGCGCTGCCTCTGCAGGAGCTTCCACGACCAAGGAAGGAGCTGTAAGCACAACCTCTTCAGAAACTTCCACCGAGGATTGAGCTGTGTGGCCTTCTGGAAGGGTGCTGATCGTCAGACTCCCCACCTGAGCCCCCTCAGTCAGAGCTGCCTTACTAGGTTCGAGGTCCAGAGGCGTCGAGTCCTGTAGAATGGGAGTCTCCCCAGCTTCAGCAGTAGCCTTCTTCACCAGCGGAGTGAGAGCCTCCTCAGCCTCAATGGTTGTTTCCCCTCCTGGCAAAGGGGAAGGCTCCCCAACTTCAACAGCTGCCCCCTCCGAGGTTATCTCAGCGGCCGAAGCCTCAATCCCCTTGGGCTGGGTCAACTCTGTTTCCATCGCCTCGACATGCGAAGAAGTTGTACCTTCAGCAGGGATTATCGCCAGCGGTAACGCAGTCGATATTCACCCTCATGTTGTTCCTCCTCCGAGACGTCAAAGAATCCGCCCTGATCAGGAAGAGCGGGTTCATCGCCATAGTCAACTTTATCTTCAAAGTCACTTTCTCCTGATGACGAAGAAGACGATAGCGCCACGCGAGGAAGCTCCGCAATAGGAGCCTTACCCCCAATCACTCCAGTGGTAGGACTAGGGTCGACTGCCCGAGGATTGGAAATAAAGACACTAGGAGACCCCGGTTGCTGTACCTCGTCTCTCCCTTCATGAGCAGAAGGAGACTCGCCCATTATGTCAACCTCCGGTGACTCGGTATCACCAGCAACAAGGGGTCGCTCAACAAGCTCCCCTTCCTCCACGGTCTCGCTGCGTGACCTAGGAGCACGGACCAAGCTTGGAAAATCTTCATCTTCCAGCGGTTCCTCAACTCTAACAGGGACACCTTCAGGAGGAACCTCAACTCCAGCAGAGATAGCTCTGGATTGAGAGACTTCAGCCGTTAAGTCCCTCCGAGCCTTTTTTGGGGCAGGCTCAACTACAGAAGCAGAGCGTCGACGACGCTTCCTCGCCAATTGCTTCGACCTCCTTGCCGGTCGCGGCTCCACTCTCATTGCTGGTGGCTCCGCCCTCGTCGCTTGCGGCTTTGCCCTTGCCGGTCGCGGTGCCGCCCTCACTACTGGGGGCTCCCTCCTCGATCGTTTCTCGACCTCCCTCTGAGCTTTCAGGTACTGGTCGAGGAGTTTAGTACGTTTACTGGATTCAGACCTCTCCTCGAGACTGGCATTGATACTCTCAAGACATGAAGACTCCGGAATAAGATCTGGCGTCTGGCCGGCTTGGGAGTACCAAATACAGAAGCTGAAGCTCATACGGCACTTAGGCGCCTCGTCGGGTAGATGGAACGTTGCTCCCGTCCCTCCAGCCACACTGTAATACCAAGCCCGAGCGCCTTCGAACAGATTCCCGTCAAAGGCAAGTTGAGCATTGGGATTCCCGACGTAAAGCTGATCATAGCCAAATTGTCGGGCAAAACGACTTGGCATATACGGCTCGATAGTGCAGGAAGTTCCTTGGCGAAACAGCACATATCCTGGTCGTATATTGATCAACCACCAGAAGGCTCCAGCAGGCAATTGCGAGAAGTCATCCCGCCCAGCGACATCCGTGAACAGCTCCCCGGGGGCTGCACCTTGAACCTCTGGAAAGCAGCGGTTGAGCTGGTAATTGGCGGCACAGGAAAGACGCTTCCTAATGTAATACAGGTAGGTGTCATGCCACTCTGAACGTTCCAGCCGCTGCACAAATGGGATATGATCCACGCTCCCACGCGCTGCCGTCATTAGAGACGGGCAATGCATCACGTACCAAGCCATGAGGTACGTGTAAGGCAGCTCAATTCGCGGGTTGGGGTGCTTCACCGTCGGGTTCCCCTCTGAGTCGGTATACGGCTCCCCACGAGAATTAGCAGTCTTTGGGGGTCCGCAGAAGCTCTTGGTCAACACCCGCAGCCCGCTTTGAATACCAGCCACCACGGCGGGAAGAAGGGCTATGGGGTGGCCATGAGCCAAGAGTACCGCCGGGTACACCACATCTGCCACAATAACTTCATGTGGTAGCGTGGGCACCACACACCTCTTCAGCCACAACATCAGGAAGCCCGCCAACAGCGCCTGATCAGAAATAGGGGTCCGGGCTTGATGGTGAAAGCTCTCAAAGACCAAGTCAGGGTCGAAGCCGTCCTCGTTCGACTCCGTGGTGTAGAACTTGTCAGAAGCTGCGTCGATCCTGTCTTCAACTTCCCCACCAGAACTAGGAGCTAGTCGGATTACTGGGAGATCTTTATTGCTGACATTATTAAACAAATAATCAGCCCAGGATAGTTGCTTGACGCCTCCTGACCTCCAGGCAGTTGTCTGACCGCAGATGTAGAAATGGCACATCACCTCCCAGTAGGTCTCATACACTTGAGGAGATTCTTTTTCCAAAAGGCGCAGCTCCCTGGTGGTTGGGACAAATTCCTCGTAAGGAATATCCCCTGACGACAACCCGGAGACCTCATACAATTCGTGTAGGGCAAGGCCCATCTCTCCAACCGGAGTAAAGAATGTCCCCGTCCGAGGATTGTAGCGCTCCAGAATCCCAAAGAAGTTATGAGAACTCATCGGGACGCCCCACTGCACGGCCCTGACTGCTGGGTACAGCCCCACACGCTTCAGCGGCCCCTCAAGATTGGTAAGGACAAAACCCACCATCCTGCCCCACCAGTAGTTCTCTGGAGAATGGACCCACCCATACGCACGGAAGTCGACAGGATAGTCACCCCCTGCTTCTATGAAGGAATTGAGGAAGGTGGTAGCAAGCTCCGGGGTCTCCCCAATTGGAATTTCAGGCTTGGACGACGCAGGGAACAGTCCGACAACTGACCCGTCATGACTATCATGGCGGTCTACCTTTTGGAGGCCAAAGTCACCAAGGGCGATCTCAGGGATATACTGGGAAATGTCCCATTCCATCTTCCGGGGGACAGACATGTGTTGGAAGTAGGACATCGGGAACATCCTCTCCATGTCTGGAAGAAAGAATCTTCCGCCCTTTATCTCACGGAGCCATTTATAGGTCCCCTCAGACACACGACGGCCATCATCATAGATATGATCCCCAAAGAAGAAGGCAGGCTTCTCCAACCTGACGCCGTCATCCGTTTTAAGTGCAGCATCGGTCATAAGTGCCCGAAAGGTTCTCCTGTTCACATTAGAGAGCCTGCGATCCAGTAACTGGTTAGCAGTCACGGGGACACTCATTCTTTGCACAAAGGTCAAGCCTCGGTCGGCACCACCCACGCGGCCAAAATGGTGCATCTTGGCAAGTGAACCTGAAACATGCGGCACTGCAAAAGAAAAAGGCACTTGGTCAGATACTTTGCCAAAAATAAGGGAAGACGCTAAGTGTTCATAATTCAAAACGCAGCCGAGACATTGGACGCAGGGTTATCATCCGCGTCCAGACCTGCGAACTTGCACCAAAACGCAGAAGAGATACTGGACGCAGGAATTTTTCGAATCCGCGTCCAGACCTGCAAAGCTGCGTTCTACAAACCAAGACTTATGAAAATTCGAAGTACTTGGACTCAAACGCCAGATTCTACAAAATCGGCGGTTGAAGACACAGAACGCAAGGATCAAATCCGCGTTCTGCAAACCAAGACTTGTGAAATTTCAAAGTGCTTGGACTCGGACGCCAGCGCCTGATGGCACAAAACGCGGCACAGAACGCATGGATCAAATCCGCGTTCTACAAATCGCGTCCAGAGACCTTCACAATTAGAAATATTCTAAGTGAAGGACCCAGAGTGCAGAGTTCACCAGCGTCGGATCATCAGGCCCGTGCCCCGGTTATCATCTCAAGGACAGCGTCCGAGAATCAAACACGATCTTGTGTTAAAGGTCCTTAGGGTTCTATGAACATGTTTTAATGGCGGAACCCACACCGAAGGTACATTTTTACCTCGGAAAACACCCTCCTGCGAAGAGGAAGCATCTCTCTCAGCCTCGGCGACGGTCGCCCTTGAGGTCGATGCAGTCGGTTTCGTCTTGGGAGCCATTGAAAATCAAGAAATCCGAGCGAGGAGATGAATAGTTGAACAAGAGAAGGAAGTTCTTTTTCTCAGAGAATGCGTTCGTTCGGAGAAGAAGATACATCTCTCCAACTGTTGCCTTTTATAGGCACGGAGATTCGCGAAGATACGCGGCGTTTGGCCCAATAAACGCTGCAGCGAATCGCTGCCTGACGCGTGGAGCCAAATCATTGTTTGAACAGGGAAGATCATGCGTCGCGACCCCGCCACAAGTCAGAAGTTGACACGTGGAGCAGTTCACTTAATGAACCGGGAGATCCGCGCGCCAAAAGGCGAAATCTCGCCTTTTCCCCAGGCCAGCTGGCGGCGTAATCATGACATGGCACAGGTGCGCGTCCCAAAGTACGCGGCTCTTCGGTGGACATGCCCCGTCAGCATCATCATAAATGCACCCAGAAAATCGCGTCTGCATTTCAAGAGATGCGTCTCTCCAAAGCCCGCGTCCCCTCAAACAGGCCAAACATCGCGTCTCGCTAAGAAGTCGCGTCTTTAAAGCAGTCTCTGCTTTTTCAAAAAGGAACCTGCGTCCAGTCTCCTGCTTCTGCAAAGTCGGTTCAACAGTACACTGACGCAAACAGACAACCAACCACTCCCGGCCAAAAGCGCACCCGTGACAGACTAAAAGCAATCGGGGAGGTCTAGACTGTGTATCTAGACACTCAACATGATCAACTCTGACGGCTTCAAAGAGTTCAACAGTACACTCACGAAGACCAATTCCAGATAAGATCAAACCCGAAGCATCAACAGTCCAGTCATAAAACGCGAACACGGCTAAAGATCCAAAGTATTCCGAAATCCGTCCCATTCAACTGCGGAATATCAGAAACTTTGGAGGGGGTTCTGTAGGCTGTCTAAAAATGACTAACAGACCAGCCATTAAGGAAGCAGAGTCTCAAGCTCTGGACGCGAGAAATCGATGCTCGCGTCTCAGCATTAAGACGCGTTGGCTCTACACCCGCGTCACAACGTTCAGACGCGTCGGCCCGAAGCCCGCGTCTCAGCATCAAGACGCGTCGGCCCGAAGCCCGCGTCTCAGCATCAAGGCGCATCGGCCCGACGCCCGCGTCTCAGCATCAAGGCGCGTCGGCCCGACACCCGCGCCTCAGCATCCAGACGTGAAGGCCCGAAGCCCGCGTCTCAAACTTCAAGGCGCGTTTGGCTCGACGCCCGCGTCTCAAACTTCAAGGCGCGTTCGGCCCAACGCCCGCGTCTCAGTTGCAACTGCCCTGATTGCGGGGCCAGTCACCGCGCATGTAGCGGGTAGTGGCCCCTCATTCGGGAGCGTTTTCAGGAGGCACCTTCACCCCCTGAGATCCCTATAAATAGCCTTGTTTGCTATGAAGAGAGGATCGGAGTTTTTTTTTTTTGGAGAGAAGGGATCGAAGCTTGAGAGGATCGAAGCTTGGCAGAAGATCGGAGTTTTGAAGAGAGAGCTTTGAGATAGGGCATCATCAAAATCGATCGAATCCAGGCAGGAGGATCATCAAGAGAGAAGCACGACTCTTCAGCGAGCTTACTGAGTACTAGCCGCTCTTCGCCTACCTCCTCTTTGAGAGTTTTGGTAGACGGAGCTGAGTTACTCTTTCTACCGACCGAAGAGAAGACCCCCGACGGTCTAGGACGGTCATCTGGTCAACGGAGAACAAGATTCACTCTCCATCGCCACACGAAGAACCCAGCTTTAAACAAAGGGAAGATTCAGACATCCTCCCTCCCTTGTAACTGGAAAAGAGGGAAGAGTAGTTCTTTTGGTTGTAATCGTTTCGCTTGAATCAAGGAAATCTTTTATAACTAAAACCACTTTCTCCGACCACCAAGTTTTCCGGCCCTACACAAACTAGTATGGAGAAGACATGATCTCCGATTTTCATGCTTGGTACGCCTCCCGTGATATAAGCACTTGTGAGGAACGATGACGTATGATGAATGAAAAATATCATTTAGAAGAAGAAGAAGACAGTTGGTTGTTGAAGATGTACAGGCTTCGTGGACATTGGGTAATGCATATCTCAAGGATGTTTTCTGTGCTGGAATGACAACCAGTCGGAGGTCCGAGAGTATTAATTCCTTCTTTGATGGTTTTGTTAACGCAAACACGAAACTAGTGGAATTTGTTCACCAATATGATAAAGTTGTTGCTGCCCGTCGTACATCTGAATCTCTTCAAGATTTTCGGGGTTTGAATTCTGTGCCCAATTGTACATCGAATCCATATGAGATACAGGTTTCGAAGTTGTATACACCGAAGATTTTTCAGTTGTTCCAAAAGAATGGGCAGTTGTAATGTCACTGTTTTCAGAAGAGGTGGAACACGACAAACCTGGATCAACATATTTGGTTGGTAATTTTTCAGAATCAAAAGACGGCTGGGAAAAGGTCAGTTATGATAAGCGTGAGGAACTTCATGTTTCTTGTAGTTGCTCGTTATTTGAAACAGAGGATATCCTATGTAGACATATTCTGTGTATTTTGTGGCGCAATCACGTTACACATATACCGGAATCATATATACTTCAGAGATGGAGGTTGGATGCTCGTTACAAAAACGTTGCAATTGAAAATGGCATCAGGCCTTTTCCCAGTCAAGGTACTCCACGGACGGCTAAATTGTGGACAATTCGTTCAAAATTTAATGCAATTCTTGACATGGTCGCTGATTCTGATATCCATCTTTCAAAGTTGGAGGCTTTTTTGGAAAGTTTTGACCAAGAAACCACTAGAGAATACAGAGCCATGTCAGGAAATGATCATTCATCACAGTCTAAAACTACAGTTGGTTCCAGTGGATCCGTTGTCGTATTGCGAGATGGTGAAGAATTGAATATACGTGATCCAATTGGTCCTGTACCAACCAAGGGGAGGTCTAGAGCTGCATCCAGGTTAAGTCTGGTTTTGAAGATTCTATATATCAGAAGGAAGTTAAGCATCGAAGATGTGGTAACTGCCAAGAGCTGGGCCATTACAGGACTGGTTGTCCGTTACTGGTATTACATTAAACCTGTTAATCATTTTTTTATAATGATGTATCTTTAAAATTCTTACTATTTCCTTTTTAATGGCAGAAGAAGTAGGTTTGGGTTGCCTCCATCTTGAAGGAACAAAGACTTCAATTTTTTTCATGAAGTGCGACCAGGGTCGCACAGTGTAGAGATATTCATGTCGCAGTCTGCCACTGGCGTGTCATTATAATCAGATTTATTATCATTCTTTGATTTCTACTGTATTATTTTTGTAAGTAGTTGTACTTTAAAGTTTTACTGCTACAAAATTCTCCTACATTGTTTAATTTTTGTGTATATAATATAGACAGAGACTTTGGCCGCAGTGTACATGGTTAATTGCGACCATGGTCGTAGTGTTGTTATTGATAAAGAGGGCCAGCTACTGCAATCTAGGGTCGCAGTACATTGACTGCGACTTAGGTCGCAGTACGTTAGGTAGGTGTTTCCTTTAAATTAATACGCATAGCGACCAAGGTCGCAGTGTTGTTGATTAAGACTGCGGCCAGCAACTGCGACCAAAGTCGCAAACTTCATTTTAAAATTAATTTCGGGTGAAATAAACTAAAGTTTCAAAATCTCTTTCTTATTTGCGAACATGGTCCAAAAATTTTTAAAAATAAAAAATAAAAAATAAAAAAGACTTAAACGGAAATAAATCTGGAAAAAATTTAAAACCATTAAAATACACAAACCCTAAAAATTGTTCTATATTTTTTGTTCTTCATTTCTGACTCTTGTCTGATCCTCATATGAACTATTAAATTGGTTTTTACATATTGTATGCGATGATGGACTGCGACTATGGTCGCACTACCGCGACTATGGTCGCATTACTTAACGAGAGCGATAGTATAATCGCAGTTTACGTATTATTCTATATTTTTTGTTCTTCATTTCTGACTCTTGTCTGGTCCTCCTATGAACTATTAAATTGGTTTTTACATATAGTATGCGATCGTGGACTGCGACTATGATCGCAGTACACTCGACTGCATTTTTCTTGATGATTTTTTTCTAAGTTAATGTAATAACGGTGAATAAGTACTGATTCTATAGTCGCAGTTTACGTATGTTTTTATATGTTTTGCTTATAAAGTATGAATTATTTTTACTTATTGCATGCGTAATAGCACTGCGACTATGGTCGCAGTGTTTAAGAACAGCAGTCGCAGTTTGATATGTAATTAAAAGAGCTTATAAGTTAATATAGTGAGAAAGAGACCTTACAAAAAAGAGAATTAAAAGCTTTAAAAAGAAGACAAAATAAGGTTGAATATCAGAAGATCAGAAAATCCTAATCCTCGTCATTATCACCATCATAAGCAGATTCGTCGTCTTCATTCTTCTGCTCGTCCTGTTCATCACTTATTTCCTCGTCATCTTCCTGATTTTGAGGTTTTTTTGTTTCACCGATAAACTCTCAGAATAGATCGTCTCTATCAAGCTCTTCGTCTGACTCGTTGCGAGAAAGCGAGCCTACAGCATCAGAGGACATGCTTTCATCAAGCATGGCAGAGGAATAATGTCTTCCTCACTAACCCACATGAAATATTCATTATTCTCATGAATAGAAGGATCAGTTAATACATTATTGATGTAGTGAGATAGTCAAAAGGAGTGAAGTCTAGACTGGTATCAGATTCACTAGAATATCCTGAAGAAAAAGGACCGGTGGGGGAACGATTGAAGTTGAAATCTAAGTGTTCAGAGGAAGAAGATGGGGAAGACATGATTCAAGAATGAATTGTTTTTTGAAAGTTTTTGAAATCAAATTGAAAAGGAAGAGCAAAAATATAGTTTCTAGGTATGAGATAATATATTAGTTGCAAGCATTATATAAAGGTCAATATTGTGGAAGAACATGAATAGTAATAATAATTGTTACAGGTCAGGGTTGAGTATGGTAGGAAGTGGTAAAAAATTAAATATTTAATTGAAGATTTATTGCTGGAGAATCCGAAGAGTTTCTTTTTGCCAGATGTTTAATACTTGAAGTACAAATTAACTTTTTATAGAATTGTTTGCCTATATCTTTAGATTACGTATGGTGCACATCTTTCCTTTATCGATATTAACATTATTGCATATCTTTTTTCTAGACTGTTGTTGTATCACGGTAGAAAGAATATTAATTACTTCATTTAATTCAGTGTAATTAATATAGTATTTTTATAAGATGTGATGTACGCGAACTGATCTCAGGGTCGCATGGCTAATCTACTTTTTAAAATATAAAAAATCTCTTACATAAGGCATGCGAAAGAAGATTGCGACTTTGGTCGTAGTACTGAAGGAGGTCGCATTGCTGTACGATAGAATGCGACTAGGGTCGCAGACGTTATATAAAAAAGTGTCTGTTATACTATGGCTGCGACTAGTGACTGCGACTGTGTCGCAGTTGTCATATAAAATGCTGTACGATAGAATGCGACTAGGGTCGCAGACGTTATATAAAATTTTTTTGTTATACTATGACTGCGACTAGTGACTGCGACTGTGTCGCAGTTGTCATATAAAATTTAAAGTTATATTGTATTAAGTCTGCGACTATGGCATGTTTTTTAAATTTTCAATGCTTCTGCTTATTTTACATTATGTTGATCCAAATTTTTTTTAATTATATTTTTCGATGTAGTAAAATTACGAATTTTATAACTGTAGATATATTCAACTGAAAATTTTGTTTGTTGATGACTTTATTCCAGTTTAGAATTTAAAAAGGGGTATTTTTGTCAATTTGTTTCACGATTGTTTAGGCGGGATCTCTTTGATTTTTTTGGCGCCTACACTCTGCGGCCGATATGTGGCATATATTCAGCCACGTCCCGCCGGCTGAGAAACTCTCTCAGCCTGCCGGCTGAGGTACAGTAACCCCATATATATATATATATATATATATATATATATATATATATATATATATATATATATATATATATATATATATATATATATATATATAGGGAGCTGATCCCCTAAGAACGGTTCTCACGGATTCCTGTGAGAACTTTCACGTGGGTCGTCAGATCTGATAGAGATCTAGTTTTATTTGATTTGATCTATCAGATCCGATGGCCCACGTGAAAGTTCTCACATGAATTCGTGAGAACCGTTCTTAGAGGATCAGCTCCCTATATATATATATATATATATATGTATATATATATGTATGTATATATATATATGTATATATATATATATATGTATATAATATATATATATATATATATATATATATATATATATATGGGGTTACTGTACCTCAGCCTGCGGCTGAGAGAATTCTCTCAGCCGGCGGGACGTGGAACATCAGATCCACAAATCTGTCATAAATTTTGGCGGACAAAAACCTGAACAATCCCACCTAATTTAATGTCAGTCACCTCAACATTGTATTTTCCGAAAATACCCTCACTCACAACTTTTTACCTAATGTAAAACATTTCCTTTTATTTTTACCATGGTCGCAGTATTTTTTGAAAAAGCGATGTATATATATGCGACCTTGCTATATTTTTTTAAGCCAATTTTTTTTTCATACACTATTTGTCGAACTCGTTCGCAGTAGTTAAAATTATAGTTGCAGATCTGTTCGACTTAGATCGTAGAGTTTTAATTTTTTTTTTTGGTCTTTTATTTTATACGAATGCGACGTTGGTCGCAGTATATGAAAGGTCCTTTTTTTTTATTACATACTGCGACATGGTCGCAGTTGTCTCAATATGCGTTGTAGTGTCCTGCGACCATGGTCGCAGTGTATTTAACGTCATTTTTTTAATTCCCGGGTCGCAGTTGATTATGTTTGCACTGTAGTCTTATGCGACCTTGGTCGCAGTGTCGACCCATGCGACCTTGGCGCAGTGTCGACCAGGGTCGCAGTTGTGTATGTTTGCACTGTATACTTATGCGACCATGGTCGCAGTGTCGACCCTGGTCGCAGTTATTTATGTTTGTACTGTATACTTATGCGACCTTGGTCGCATTATTGACCCTGGTCGCAGTTGTTTATGTTTGCACTGTAGATGATTGCGACCTTGGTCGCAGTGTAGACCATGGTCGCAGATGTCTATGTTTGCACTGTAGACTTATGCGACCTTGGTCGCAATGTCGTTCATTGTTTACATTTGCACTGTAAATAATTTATAAACAATAACCTAAATCCTATAAAGAGCGGCAAAAAAGGGGGAAAAATAATAATAAATAATAACCTAAATCTAACAACGAGCGGTCCAAAAATTGCCTTGTGGGCAAATAATAATAAACAATAACGAAAGTTACCGAAAGAGTAGCTTTTCATAAGGGGTATTTAGTAATTTAACTTCTTCTTATAAGCGGGCCGCAAATTAGTGGGGTGACAAAATTGAGCCACGTCACCGCAGGCTGAGAGAGTTCTCTCACCCGCAGGCTGATATACATTTCTCTCTCTCTCTCTCTCTCTCTCTCTCTCTCTCTCTATATATATATATATATATATATATATATATATATATATATATATATATATATATATATATATATATATATATATATATATATATATATAGGGCTTACTGTACCTCAGCCTGCAGGCTGAGAGAGTTTTCTCAGCCTGCGGGCGTGGCAACATCACCGCCCCACATCTGTAAAAAAATTTGGCGGACAAAATCCTGTAAAATCCCGCCCAATAAATGCAAGTCACCTCAATATTGTATTTTCCGAAAATACCCTCCCTCACAACATTTTACCTTATTGTAAAAAAATTGTCTTCCAAAACAATTTACAGCTCTAAAACTTCAACCGGCAGTTCTGATCCAATTAGTTCTTTTCCTTCAAAAATTTGATCCGTTTTTTAAAAAACATATTTGCAACTGATGGCGCCTAAGAAATCATCCGTCGAAAAAGGTACTACAAAAATTATATTTTCAAAAAATTTTAGGGTTTGTGTATTTTAATAGTTTTAATTTTTTCAAGATTTATTTCTGAAGTCGCACGTTTTTTTAATTTTTTTTTAAATATTGGAACCATGGTCGCAATTAAGAAAGAGATTTTCAAACTTGAGACGATAAAGGTCCTATTTTTTGAAAGTTTTTATTATTTACTTCTATTTTTACTGTGTCGCAGTTCAGATCTGTGCGACTTTGGAATTTTTTTTTTTTTTACCTTTCCTTATAGACGAATGCGACGTAGGTCGCAGTATATGAAACTTACTTTTTTTTTCTACATACTGACGACATGGGGTCGCAGTTGTTTAAATAAGAGTTGTAGTCTCAAGTCTTCACCAAGGTCGCAGTTCATTTTAAATAATATGTTTTTATCAAACTTGTGTCGCAGTTGTTTCTATTTGAACTGTAGTCTTATGCGACCTTGGTCGCAGTGTAGTCCTGGTTCTAGTTGTTTTTTTTTTGCAATGCATGACTGCGACCGAGGTCGCAGTTTATTAAAAAACAAATATGCTTTTTATTCTCTTATAATTTTTAAATAATCATTGGTCTAAAGTGTTTAATTTTTCTTCCTACGTAGGTAAACAACAGATACAGGTTCGTCCTCTGAGATCAAGCATAAAACCAATGTGCCAGTTAATGAAGAAATTTAAGAAGTACATACAGGCTGATTTCGTAGAGGCGATGAAGAATACCCCATTTGGCCCAATCTTCATGGCGTTCTACAATGAAGAATTTGGTGTTGAAAATGCTCTAAAATCAAACGTTGCCGTACTACGTATTTTAGACAAGTATGACAGGAATACAAAGACCTTTACAATTGGGGGTAAAGAGATTGAGTTAACAGTGGAGGATGTTGCCCTAACTTTTGGTCTACCTGTCAATGGAGCAGATTTTGTGATGAATAAGACATGTACGATGAAAGATAGAGGGGTTATAAAACATTTTTTCCCCAATATAAAGAAGATCACAAAAGTATCTATTGAAGATGCTTTGGATGATCTTCTTGTCAAGAGAAGGAAGAGGGATATATTAGATGTGACACCGGATGAACAATCTGAGCAGCAATTGTCTATAAATGAAATTATAAGAGACAAAAATAGACTTGCAGCTCAAGACTTTACCACATTAGTCATCCTGTACATGTCGGCCACGCTTTTCTTCTCTGACAGTAAATGCACGGTGCCGTGGTATATTGTGGAACAGATTGCCAATATGCAACTGATGAGGACAATATGCTGGGCAAAAGCTGTTTGGCAATTCCTGATTGACTCAATGGACATCTTCAGGCAAACCATGTACGAGCTGCAAGGATGCTCCGTGCAAATTAATGTAAGTAGAAATCTCAAATTTGGCCAACATTGTATGAAATTTACCCATAAATTGAGAAAATTTGTGGAAACTAATTTAATTTTTCATTTTGCAGTATTGGCTGTGTGAGAGGGCACCTATTTTTGAGCAGAGGTCTGGTTTGGAGGAAAAAACCCCACGCGCAGTAAGATGGGACCTCCAAAATATTAGCAGATCTCTACTTGAAGTTGATCTAAAAAAGATTGACAGCAATAGTGTAAGTTAAACTTCTTTTTATGTGTAATACAAATAAAATGCGACCATAGTCGCAGTATTGAGCTGCACCTTTCGCAGTTCGTTTTGTGCCTGACAAATAATGTGCGACCATGGTCGCATTCTCTTGAAAATACCCTTTTCAACAGAATTGCGACCAAAATATTTCATAAATAAACTGCGACCATGGTCGCAGTGTTGAGCTGCATGTCTTGGCAGATAAATTTGTGCACGACAAACATACTGCGACCATGGTCGCATTCTTATCCAAAATATTTCATAAATAAACTGCGACCATGGTCGCAGTGTTGAGCTGCATGTCTTGGCAGATAAATTTGTGCACGACAAACATACTGCGACCATGGTCGCATTCTTATCCAAAATATTTCATAAATAAACTGCGACCATGGTCGCAGTATCATTATTTCATTGTTTTATTTTTAGCTTACCTTTTTATGTTTATTTTCAGATTTTGAGTCGAATGGCCAACATCTCTAATGCTGAAAAAAATATGGTTGGCCTTCCTGTTGAAGGGGAAGAGGATGAGGAAGAAGAAGTAGCAGAAGATGAAGGTGAAGATGAAGAAGAAGAAAAAGAAGAAGAAGAAGGTGAAAGTCAAGGAGATGAAGGAGGCCATACATGTAATGAGGCTGACATCCCGGCTGAAAAGGAGCCAGAACCGGCTGAAACGAGTGAGCAAGAACCAATTTTTGAAGGTTATTTGCCACCTCCACCGGATGTTCAAGCAGAAGAAATAAAACAATTGAGGTCTGAAAATCAGCACTTGAGAGATTATGTTTCTCAGCTTGAAAAAAAGATTGAAAATATGGAGACTGAGAAAAGACTCAAGCTGAATTAAAATTAAAAGGAGAGAAAAAAGAGAGAAGAAAAAATAAAAAAGGCATCAGAGGAAATTAAAGGTTAAAGAAGAGGAAGAAGAAGAGCTGCTGAGAGCAGCCGCTGCTGCGAAGAAGAAGAAGGAGAAGAAGAGGGAGAAGAGAAGGAAAAGGAGAACAGGAGGAGAGAAGTGGAGGAGAATAGAAGAAGGAAGAGGAGGAGAATGAAAGGAGGAAGAGGGAAGAGGAAGAGAAAGAGAAGGAGAAGAAGAGGGAAGAAGAGAAGGAAAAGGAGAACAGGAGGAGAGAAGTGGAGGAGAAGGAGAAGGAGAATAGGAGAAGGAAGAGGAGGAGAATGAAAGGAGGAAAAGGGAAGAGGAAGAGAAAGAGAAGGAGAAGAAGAGGGAAGAAGAGAAGAAAAAGGAGAACAGGAGGAGAGAAGTGGAGGAGAAGAGAAGGAGAATAGAAGAAGGGAAGAGGAGGAGAATGAAAGGAGAATGAGGGAAGAAGAGGAGAAGGAGAAGAAGAGGAGGGAAAAGGAGGAGCAGGAGAAGGAGAAGAGGAGGAGGGAAGAGGAGGGGCAGGAGAGGAGGAGGAGGGAAGAGGAAGAGAATAAGAAGAAGAGGAGGAAGGCGCAGATGGAGAACAAAAGAATGAAGGAGCAGATGGAGAAGCAGGCTGAAGAGGAGAAGAAGAAAAAACTGGAAGAGGATAAAATCATGGGTTCTGAGTCTATTTTAAATATTACTGGAGAAGATGTGCCAAGTTTTTCTCTGAATATAAGTCAAATGACTCAAGAAATCCAAAGAGATAGAGCTTCTGAAAAAGAAATTTAAGAACATGCTCGGCCTCAGAAGCAATCCTCAAAAGAAGCTGTTTTGGAAACCTCTAAAGGAACAATAGAAAGGGGAGTCAAAGAACGCAAGCGCGCTGAAAGAGATCGCGATGACTCCGACTTTGTTTATCCAAAACAGAAGAAGAAAAAAAATGAAAATCCTCTTCCACAGCCTGCGGTTGCGAGTTCTACCGCTGGTTTCGGCGACAAAGAGATTTCCTCTACTGAGCCAAAATTGAGAGAATTGACCGAAACCACATCATACAGAATTCTGCAGCCCCATCAACAAGCTCTTATAAAACATTTCTTCGACAAGTCCTACTCTGAGTAAGTTAATTCATATCAAAAAATTTCTGTTATACCTTTATATAAGAACAATTAAATTACTAACTTTGTTTTGAATATCTTGCAGTTCTACTGCGTATCAGGATACCGATAATGCAATCATCATTTCAAGGAATGACATTGAGGACCTGATGTTCAGTAGAGACTTAGATGCAAATGTCATTCATTTCTACATGCAGCATCTTGAGAAAAGAGAAAGATTAAAAAGCATATTCTTCCGAAGCGAAGCTTGGGTAAAAATCTACTTTCTCCTTTACGGTTTAATGTAATATCAACTCTGGAACAGATTACTAATATTCTCTATCTCTGTGTAGGCATAAATCATGTACTGCGACTAAGGTCGCAGTGTATAATTAAAATATACTGCTACTAACACATGTACTGCGACTAAGGTCGCAATTTATAATTAAAATGTATTGCTACTAACTCAGGTACTGCGACAGCTGCGACCTGCGACCAAGGTCGGAACTGTGACCAAGGTCGCAGTGTATAATTAAAATGTACTGCTACTAACACATGTACTGCGACAAATGTAACAGCTGCGACCTGCGACCAAGGTCGGAGCTGCGACCAAGGTCGCAGTTTATAATTAAAATGTACTGCTACTAACTCATGTACTGCGACTAAATAATATACTGCGACTAAGGTCGCAGTTTATAATTTTTTGTTATATTTTAAATTCATTTTGTATTTGATATAAAATTTTTTTCTTGTCCGCAGCACGGTGTTGTAAATAAATTGAAGATCTGGAAGGTCATTTCATCAAGCAGAAGCTGTTGAAAAACTGGACAGCTGACGTGCAGTACATGTTCTTCCCGATCAATCACAAACATAGTGCCGACGAGCCGGGATTTCACTGGACCTTGTTGGTATTCGATTGCTCCACAGAAGAGTGGATTTTTACAACTCTTTGGTCCCAGCTGACAAAAAAGGTAGTATAACAAAGCTTTACCAAAGAGATGCAAGAATAATGGTGAGTTGAAATTTAATATTTTGATTACTGAAAACTTGCAATTAATTTGATTAATACTAATTTTTGTTCCTATTGACATTGCAGAAAGAAAGATTATTAGAGATTTTTGAGATTCATTCCAAAAAATTAATGAGAAAAATTAAAATAAAATACGCAAAATGCCCCAACAAGCAAACATGTATATAAATTTTTGACATCTAATTTCATTTCATATTTTCTACTTTTTTTTAGTACAAAAACTAATTTCATTTAATGATTGCTCTATGGAAATTTCAGTGTTGATTGCGCTATATATGTATGCAAGTACATGGAAAGCATAGCGTCTGGCTATCATCTATCAGTTGCTGATGCTGTTACGGTTGCTGGTGTACAGAAACTAAGAAGTGAGCTTGCATACATAATACTTGCAGATGTAGAGAAGAGTTGGGATGAAGAAACAGACATTATACGACATACGACATATGAAGACTGATCTCCGTGCAAATTATTGAATTAACACAATTTTTTTTATAAATGTAAAAAATATTTCAAGGGCAATTCATTGCATAATTTTTTTGTTGTATTGATTTAATTTATACACAGTTCTATACATTTATATATTATAAGTTCCATTGATTATTTACAGTCTTCATTTGTTACAACTTGGCTTTTACTATTGCGTACTGATGTTAGAAACAAACATGCCTTCAGTAATTGTGTTAATCAATAACAACACTGCGACCTTCGTCGCTATGCGTGTTAATATTAAGGAAACACCTACCTAAAGTACAGCGACTTAAGTCTTCACCATCTCAAAATTCTAAAAAGAAGGTTGCGACTTTGGTCGCAGTTGATAGCCGCAGCCTTAGTAAAATACAATGCGACTTTGGTCGCAGTTGATGGCGGCAATGTTTTAATCAACAACAACACTGCGACCTTGGTCGCTATGCGTGTTAATATAAAGGAAACACCTACCTAACGTACTGCGACCTAAGTCGCAGTACATGTAGTGCGACCCTAGATTGCAGTTGCTGGCCATCTTTATCAATAACAACACTACGACCTTGGTCGCAATGAACTATGTACACTGCGACCAAAGTCTCTGACTACATTATGTACAAAAAAATTAAACTATAAAGTAGAATTTTGTAGCATTAAAACTTTAAAGTACAAGTACATACAAAAATAATACAGTAGAAATCAAAGAATGATAATAAATCTGATTATAATTACACGCCAGTGTCAGAATGCGACTTAATCTCTCTACACTGTGCGACCCTGGTCCCACTTCATAAAAATTGAAGTCTTTGGTCCTTCGAGATGGAGGCAACCCAAACCTACTTCTTCTGCCAAAAAAAAAAATAAATAGTAAGAATTTTAAAGATTAATCGTTAGAAAAAAATGATTAACAGGTTTAATGTAATATACCATTAACGAACAACCAGTCCTATAATGGCCCAGCTCTTGGCAGTTACCACATCTTCGATGCTTAACTTCCTTCTGATATATAGAATCTTCAAAACTAGACTTAAGCCTGGATGCAGCTCTAGGTCTCCCCTTGGTTGGTACAGGACCAATTGGATCACGTATAGTCAATTCTTCACCATCTCGCAATATGACAACGGATCCACTGGAACCAACGGCAGTCTTAGGATGTGATGAATGATCATTTCCTGACATTGCTCTGTATTCTCTAGTTGTATTTTGGGCAAAACTTTCCAAAACTCCCTCCAACTTTGAAATATTTTCATCAGAATCAGCGACCATGTCCAGAATTGCATTAAATTTTGAACGAACTGTCCACAATCTAGCCGTCCGTGGAGTGCCTTGACTGGGAAAAGGCCTCATGCCATTTTCAATTGCAACGTTTTTGTAACGAGCATCCAACCTCCATCTCTGAAGTATATATGATTCCGGTATATGTGTAACGTGATTGCGCCACAAAATACACAGAATATGTCTACATAGGATACCCTCTGTTTCAAATAACGAGCAACTGTAAGAAACATGAAGTTCCTCTCGCTTATCATAACTGACCTTTTCCCAACTGTCTTTTGATTCTGAAAAATTACCAATCAAATATGTTGATCCAGGTTTGTCATGTTCCACCTCTTCTGAAAACAGTGTCATTACAACTGCCCATTCCTTTTGGAACAACTGAAAAATCTTAGGTGTATACAACTTCGATACCTGTATCTCATATGGATTGGATGTACAATTGGGCACAGAATTCAAACCCCTAAAATCTTGAAGAGATTCAGATGCACGACGGGAAGCAACGGCTTTATCATATTGGTGAACAAATTCCACTAGTTTAGTGTTTGAGTTAACAAAACCATCAAAGAAGGAATTAATACTCTCGGACCTCTGACTGGTTGTCATTCCAGCACAGAAAACATCCTTGAGATATGCATTAACCCAATGTCCACGAAGCCTGTACATCTTCATCAACCGACTGTCATCTTCTTCTTCTAACTGATATTTTTCACTCATCAGACGCCATCGTTCCTCACAAGTGCTTATATCGCGGGAGGTGTACCAAGCATGGAAATCGGAGACCATATCTTCTCCATACTTGTTAGCCATTGGGATTTGTTGCTCGGCAATATGTTTCCGTACATGCCAGAAACAGTAACGGTGCCGAGACGTCGGGAAAACAATCTTGATGGCCTCACCAATCTGCGCATCCTAATCAGTAATAATCAGCTTCGGTTCAACTCCATGCATGCACTTGAGCCATTTTTGGAATAACCAAACAAAAGTATCCCTCTGCTCATCAGCAAGCATTGCACAGCCGAACAAAATTGACTGCCGGTGATGATTTACTCCAGTGAATGGAGCAAATGGCAAGCTCAAGTGATTAGTTCTGTATGTGGTGTCAAAAACGATCACATCACAGAAGCTCAGATACGAGGAAATAGCTCTTCCATCAGCCCAAAAAATGCTTCTAAGTGTGCCCGCGTTATCAACTTCACTTGAAAAGAAGAATTCTGGATCGGTCTCGGCTTTCTCTTGAAAATATTTGATAATAGCAATAAACTCATGGCCGCAGTTATTTCTACGTTGACGAGTGAAATCAATAACTTGTTGAGGGCGCACTTCTTCACAGCCTTCTCCCTAGCTCATTGCATTAACAACGCGGGAAATATTTGAAGGCCGCATTCCAACATCAACCAGATTGCTCATAATGCTTCTGCTAATTGTTGAACGATGAGTCTGGTGAGAGTAATGGTGATGTACCTTATCCGGGCTAGACAATTCATGTGAATGAGTATCAACAAATTTTGTGATAACCCAATATCGAGTTGAGTCCAAAAATAAACGAAGACGGATATGCATCTCAGCAGGACAAGCTACTCTAGTGTTAACTCGACGATGCACTGTAAGCCCCTCTTGTCTTTTGTCACACAACTTCTTCAGACCTTCCTTGTTGCAGCAAAATTTTCTGCAAATAATCTCATGAGGAGGCTTCCGTGACTTATCTGTACTTTTTCTTCTCACGCTAAAACCTCTATTCCTTGCAAAACAATTGTAGAAATTGTATGCTTCCATATGCGACAGGAACTGTTTCCCTATAAACTTATCTGAGCTTCCAGACATTTCTGCATGTGCATTCATATCCTACAAAAAGAATTTACACGAATTAAATGAATATAAATATTTATTAGATATCACTGTATTCTAAAATATAAGTTATATAAATGCGACCAAGGTCGCATAAGAGATGAAAACAATTTACTTCTTATCAGCTGTTGCGACCAAGGTCGCAGTTATCCGTATGAGAAGAAATCTATATTACTTCTTACTAAAGACTGCGACCTAAGTCGCAGTAAATAAAAATAAGATTTCACATACGACATGAAATCTATAATACTCCGTATTGAAGACTGCGACCTAAGTCGCAGTAATCAGTATGTGAATAAATCTATATTATTCCTTACTAAAGACTGCGATCTAAGTCGCAGTTATCCGCATGTGAAGAAATCTATATTACTCCTTACTAAAGACTATGACCTAAGTCGCAGTTATCCGTATGTGAAGAAATATATATTACTCCTTACTAAAGACTGCGACCTAAGACGCATACCCTAGAAAAAAAGAATTCACAGCCGGAGATTATTTTCAAATAAGATTGCGACCGAATATTAAAACGGTCGCAGTACCTCATAGTCTAAAGAGAAAACATTAAATATTTAAGAAATTGTTTTTAAAATATATATAAACAATTAAAACCTGTTGATCGGCATGCAGAGATGTCAACCCTTCAAGATTTTCAATATTCTGAGAGAAAGTAGAACCAGATGCAATATCTTCCATATTAAGATCGCCGGTATACTGCTCAGACGTCGACATTAAATATTTTGCAGAAAAAAATTGATCTGAAAAGATTTTATATTTTCAGAAAAAAGTTTATCGCAGACTGAAAAGGTGAAACTAGATCTTTCAAAAAGAGGTCAGAAAATAGGGTGAAAAGTAATTTATATAGAATATCCTATAAAGAGCGGCAAAAAAAAAAGGGGGAAAAATAATAATAAACAATAAGGAAGGGAACAAAAAGAGTTGCTTTTCATAAGGAGTTTTTGGTAATTTAACAGTCACCTAAAAGCGTGCCGCGAGTCAGTGAGGTGACAATTTGAGCCACGTCACCGCAGGCTGAGAGAGTACTCTCAGCCCGCGGGCTGATATACATTTTCTCATATATATATATATATATATATATATATATATATATATATATATATATATATATATATATATATATATTGACTTTTTGGCTCGTCGGGCTTGCTAACCTCGGCCAAACTTCTCTCCAAATTTCAAGTGAATAACAGTCACTTGCTTGACCTCATGCATGACTTGGCCGGGGTTTTCAACCTTGGTCAAGGAAAAAAAAAACATATTATTTTTTTAAAAAACAATTACACGTTTGCTTGCAAGCGGCTCATTATTTTTTTAAGAAAAAAAAAATATCTGGCTTGGTCGAGGTTTTGGCAACCCTGGACAAATCTAAAACTCAAAAAAAAAAAAAACTATAGTAGACCGGGTTGGCAACCACGGTCGATCAAACACAAGTTAAAAAAGAAAAAATTAAGTTCGCCCCAAAAAGCTCCTGCGAACGCCAACGCCACGCTGGCAGTCAACGCCACGCTGGCAGTCAGCCTATGTGCCTGACATGACTTGTCAGAAGTCGATTCTTGAAATTATTTTTGAGAGAGATCTATTTTTAAAATTTTTTTTAGAAATTTTTTTTTTTTGAAAAATTGCCCGAAGAAAAATAAAGAGATGTCTTGCCACATGGGAGCCAACTCAGCTCACCTTTTTTTTCTCCTGTTGAACCAAACATGTGAAGAGAAAAGAAGGAAGAAGAGAGCTTTCTTCCGCTCTTTCAGTCAAGGCCCTGTTGCAAGAGATGTTCTAGAGTTCTTCTTTACGAGAGCTTGGATCCCAAACCACAATGATGAAAATATTCGTATTAATTTTTATGCTAATTAAAAATGTTGCCATTAATGACCATCTTGGTAAAATTGTAGAAAATAACTCTGAAAAAGTTAGACAATTAGAAAACATTTTCGTTTAATTTGACTGGAGTACAAATAATGTGGATCCACAAATCCCATGGAAGTTGGCTGCAATTTGTAGAAGGGGCCATATGGGCCTGTTGGGCTCCAAAACCCAAGGCCTTATGGGCTCATCCCTAGGGCTTCACTGACAAAGGCCTACGCTACGCCCTAGGGATTCTTCATTTGGATTCCGGCGAGCCACCGCCTTGCGCCGACGACAGCGCCTGCCTCCGCGATCAAGCGACGTCGTCGACTTTTGCCGTCAGATTGGTGAGTTCGTATTTTTAAATCATAAAGAATAGTGTTTACCTTTGATTTTAAAGCATGAATTTTTATTTTTCTGCACAATTATATTAATCATTGATTTTTAAAGCATGGCATAATTACAACAACGTGCTGATATCAGGTTTAATTTTAGGATAAATCGATTCTTGTATTATGTAAAAAACACATTTTTACCGAAACTAATAATAGAAAAAGGAAAATCTATCCTCAAATACCCTTTGTTGTGAGTTCCTTTGCAAGAAAATTGCTCGATATGCAGGTGATTTTGATTAATTGAATAGTTAACTCAAACAAAAGAAAAGAAAAGAAAAAAAACAGAAACTGAAATAGATTTTTGACACATAGTAGTAAGATCTTGTAGCAACTTCATACTCTTCTCTAGTTTCTCACAGATCACATCAACACTACATAGCTGGTCACGTACAAACCTTCTCAATCATTAGCATTACATCAGTAGCCAGTTTCCTTGCATGCTTTCATCAACATCACATACATAGATTTCGCTCTCAATGCGATTGTTTATTACCCGCAAATTTGCTCGATAGATTAGGCGGCCAGGGGGAGGAATCCATGACGAAGAGCAGCATCCCATGCTTTCTCGATATCGTTCATCGCTCCACCACACTCGTGTGTATCCCATCCTTCCAGTGCATGCACTATCCCAGCCACACGCCATGCGCTCATCACCCTCCTTGGAAGCCAATTCTGCCACATTCATATTGACAACAAATCATAGTTAGAATCCGCGAGAGTAGTAAGTACAAATGTCATGCCTAGCTTAGAAAGCTAAACGCATTACTGTCACTTATCTGTAATGTAAAGTTAACTTTTGGGAAGAATTTGAGAGAATTGGCTGTAACTATCTCACTTTTATTTAAAATGTGCTAGAAGCATGATAGCGAGTAACATTAGTAAATATTGTCAGGAAATTCTTAGTTCTCGAACTTAGTCATTGCTTTCTATTTTAAGTGTTGCAGCTATACTGCAATACGAAATCTTGGTTTACCTCACAAGTATGTAAGTTCTCAAATGCCTTGGGGACGACCATGGCCGGAGTGTTGTGATAAACACAGTCGCTCCGCACCTTCTTGGGCGGAAACTGGGAGAAGGGAATGAAACACGTCCCTTTGTCTGCTCTTTGTTGCTCTTCGTCGTTCAGTCCATCTCCACCAGCCACACCTGCAAAGTTTGAAGCATCAACACAAATCCTTCTGTTCCTATGTGGAGAGTGATCTGTATACTTGGTGCAGACTAGATTACAAATGCGAACAAGAATTTTTTTTCCTCACCATAGTCACATCTTACAAGACACGACTTCATCATTTGGAAATAATTTCACAAAGAATTTTCTTCAACAGAAAGAATATGCACTGCTCATAATTTTCATAGGGTAGATAGTAGAAGATACAACCTAAGTAATGACTTTGTTCATAGAACTTCAGAAAAGCAAAATATTGACTTTTATTTTGAAAACTAATTCAACAAATAAATCGGTATAACTAGAAAAACACATTCAGCCAAATTAAACATCAATAAAATTTTGAAATTCTTGAATCTTTCTTCATCTTGGGGGTGGGGGGGGGGGGGGGGGTGGGGGGAGTTATCTTAGTTTTTGAAAACTTATGACTTGAAATACACAAAGGGCAAAGAACTTTACCCTGGTTTCATAATTGTCACATAAGACAAGATTGGTTGCTAAATTTGTTGGCATGCAAATTTTCAGCATCTCAAATTCTTCTCTATGAGATATGGCCACCTGTTGCAACACAAACTCATATTAAACTACACCAATACAGTCACTTTCAACCAAATTATTGCTCTTTACTACATCGGATAAGCGGCAAATATAGATGTTGTTAACATTGACAGCTTCAATGAGTTGAGGGATTTGGAAAGATCTATGCAAAGTAAAATAAGAATCTACTAGACCTTGCTTTTGTAAAATATATAAGATCTAGGTTTACTGAAGGTACCTTAACTCCCATTTGACATAATGCTATAGTTATTGCACCTGATATCTTAGAAAGCTTTCCTTTCAGCATAACCTGATCAGTCCCTTTAGGGATGCTCTTAATCACAACAGCACCACTAAACTACTTCCATCCACAATTCGTATCTGGAGTTTTGGATGCTTGTTAAGGTAAAGTTCACCACTTCTATTTAGTTCCTCCCTCTGCAACATTAACATGTAATTAGTTAGAGTCTTCCTAACACTTGTATTTTGCAGAATAGAAAATTTATTTGGAATTTTTTTTTGCCCCGTCTGAAAATATCGTGCAATTCTAAGCGAGAAAAGAAAAAGGAAAAGTTATTTCTCCAACTAATTATTAAAACATGCACCAGGATAGTGTATTTCATTGAATTATTCTGATATTTTGAGAGATCAAAAATATAATGTAGATAAAACATGTGCTTTTCTATAATTTGAAATAGGTTCTTTTTTCCTAAGGTAAAATTTTGAAATAGGTATTAAAATAGAATTGGAAACATTTTTTCACAAAGAAGTTCATGGATTCACTTCTCTACAGTCTCTATGCTTCTTTTTTTTAAAAAAAATTAGCATTCTGATTGAACAAAGTCTTTTTCACTATAAATGTACGAATAAATTCCATGATTCTGTTCACTATTCCACTTCCAATAGACAGAACCTACCTGATTCAAGAGACCTAAACTTAAAACTTTAATCCCTTCTTTTCTGCCTTCAGTATTGCCTCCTCAATTAAACTATTGATCTCATCCTTCTCCCTGGATAAGAAATACTATGAAAACATAAATAAGTTAGTTACATAGCTCATTACAAGACTGGAAATTGAAATTCATGTCAAGATAGCATTATCTTACTTGGAAACTGTAGCGAGGTATCATCCATACCTGCATTTCAAGCTTCCCTAACTTACTTCTCTCCAATGCAATTGCTGAACCACATATCCAAGTCAGCATCATGGCTCCATATGTCAGTGGCCACATCAACCATGTATAATAATTCGGAGCAAATGGCTTGAAGCCATTCCGGAGAACCCAAACGGTATTTGATAGATAGATTGCAAGGTGGTTAGGTGAGTCAGGTGAACTACATCTGGGGTCTCCTCCTTTCCTTTAGCGAGTTCTCGTACAGTTCATCAGTAGACTTGTCCATTGTTCCATATATATAGTCATAGAGTGGCATGAACAAGCAGTAATTTGTTCGAAACTTGGTATGATGGAGGGAGTGATACCTATTATTTTTTATCACAAAGTTCATATTTAAAAGACTTGTCTAGAATGTCTAGACACAAAATTGAACTAGAGTTGCATAGAAAGTGTTACTTTCATGAAAGAAATGCAATATAATTTTTTTTTTCCAAATACTTACGATGGCGTATACATTAGATATTTAAGAAGTGGAAATCTGTCGAACACCCATTTAGGGACCATCTCAAAGTTGCAATGCCCCATGTAGTTCATAACATCAATATAAATGAGATATCCAACAGCCCCTACCATGCTAACTGTACGAGTGAATGCCATAGCGAAAAACGGCATGGAAAAGAGTAAAAAATAGGAAAACTCCTCGATGAATGGATGGATGACAGCTGCAGCATAGAGAGCAAGAAACATTAATTCAGTGGATTTGATCTATGAAAATAGTTGCCTGACTATTGAGAAGCTAAGAAATTTTATTTGCAGTCTTCGTATCAATTGCCTTACAGGTGATCGGTTCTGTCACTATAGAAGCATGATGGTGGGAGTGGTAGCGAGCATACAAGAAATGGTGATGCAAAGCCCTGTGTAGCCAGTAATAGAGGAACTCAACTGGACCCAGATGGAGCAGAATGGTGATAATTATGCCTTTGGTATTCCACCAAGGTGCCTGTGCGACTCCTGGTACATATGCATTTGATAGATAGAATATAATGCCATTCAGAATGATTGCGTCATCCCTGCAGTTCACCGTTCCAATTATAGTATCAGAAGTCCTAAAGGTGAATGCATGGGTGGATGTTTGAAATTTAAGTGCTTAGCACAAAAGAAATTATGCTCACTATCTTCATGTTTTTGGTTTGAATGTAGTTGAGGTGCTCCATATTGAGAATTATTGCAACTTTGGTGCCAATATAGCATTTATTGTGAATGTTTTTTTCCCCTCTTTTTGTGTGAAATACATGGATGACCACACCCTTCCCAACTTGAGCTAGGTTACACTTAGGGGTTCAAAATGGGACAGGGCCGGCCGCCAACCCGCATGGAACTGGCCGGGCCGGTCTGCCCGAGTGGGAAGAATGCGGCCCATGGCCGGGCCGGGCCGGGCTGAACCCACCCAATGGCTATTTTTTTAGCCATTGGGGGTTCTGGGGGTCTTTTGCAAAAATTGTTTGCAAAAGACCCCCAAACGTCTATAATGGGTTCATAATTTAGCCGTTGGGGGGTTTTATATATTTTTTACAGATATCCCCAACGGATTCATTTATATTTGTATCAATTTATACTTTATTTTTAATTTATATACTTCATTTATATTTGTTTCAATTTATACTTTATTTTTAATCTATATACTTCATTTGTATTTGTATCAATTTATCCAAATTATTAGATTGTTCATAAAAAAAATTTACATTTGCATTCACACTTTGTAGCAATTTTGTCAATTTTGTGGAATTTTTCTTGATTTTTTTGGGATTTTTAACAATTTTTTAAAAATATACCTTAAAAATTCATTTTTATTTTAAAAAATAATTTTAAAATAACCGGGCCGGGCCGCCTGTTATTTGCCGGGCGGGTGCGGCTTGGCCCGGCCCGGTCCTTGACCCGTCGGGATCGGACCGGGCCTGGCCAAACCCAGCCCGTTTCGCACCCCTAGTTACACTTCAGTTTTAGAACTTCTCTAAATTCCTCTATTGACTGTAAGCTGAATGAAGAACATGGTGTGGTTCGGGCCTTAAGTTGGTATCTCATAGAAATAAAAAGTAATGCAATTTTGTATAGCTCAAAAATATCTGATCTCTTTTATATTTTGCTAGCTTTGATTTTCTGTTCTTTGTTCTTACTTTCATGTTTGTTATTATCTATTGTTTGAATAGAAGATTTGCAGCACCGTGTTTTTTTACCTACCTTAACAATGTACCTGTAAGGAAAATTAGTGCTTAGGTTTTTCATAAAGTTATCCAGAATGGTTGATTTCTATTGTGTTAAACTGATTATGTAACGTGGAAATGGAGTACCAGATTTCAAGAGATCCTAGATTAAAACCCCATTATTATAATTTTTTTTTTTGGAGGTAAAAGCCATTATAAGTTTGTGCATGTATAGATATGAGAGAGTACCAATTCCTTTCTCTGTCCACTTGTTCGAATTCGAGGCCTTTGTTAACAATTCTGTGCCTGCCTCGAGCTGTCTGGAAACGAGCCAGGCTGATCCAGAGCTGGCCGTGAACTGCCTTCAGCAGTAGGATTGGGAATATCAGCAACCTTGACAGATCCTTCTCCCCTTCATCTTTTGTCACATAGGAATACACACTATGTGCAACCCAAGGAGCCAGTACCAAGTACTTCCATCATCAAACATAACAATGTGAGAATGTGAGCAAGGATATATAACAGGATCAATAAGATATGTGAACTTCATGAAGTATACATATGTACTACCTTGAAGCTACCAAGCCTCTGCCATGGCCATTCTGTGAAGAGCCCTGGTCTTGATGCCATGAATCTCTCTCCTTTGTTCTCCTCCCACTTGCCTTCTCACTCTGAGTGAACCAAGTCTTACGGGCCATGTTATATAGAGGCTGTATGTAGGTGGTAGATACTTGATCATAAGTGTTATCATTTAATAGCTTCTTAAAGAAATAGTGTGGTGACAGAATGTGGGGATTGAGATATAAATGCTTGTTTGTACTGAAATCCTTAATTTATGCTGAGTCTAATTAAGGTCATACTTCCTTCATGGCTCCCACCTGTGACATAGCACTGTTGTCTTTTGATGCATGGCAGGCTTTCAAGTCCCACAAATAGGAAGAAGCCAGATTAGACCAGAAGTTATTGGAGTCACATGCCATGAATTATCAAACTCAATTTGTAGATGACCTCTCTTTGCAGTACCAAGGTAATTTTCGTGTTGTGGTGGGTAAATACCTAGCAAAACTCATCTCTCTCCATATTTACTATGCTGTAAATATTTCTTTTTGGAGAAAGATCTTCTCTTCTATTGACTTTCAGTCAGCTAGCATGCAGAAATTCTGACAGTTTATTAGGACCTGATCTATAGAGTACTGTGTTCTCTCTTATGGAATATTCTATTTCTTTGGATTTCTATAATACTATTTGTGCAATCCTGCATCTGCCAATATTTTTGAAATCTTATTTATCGCGTCTTTTATCATCTTGTCAATTATTCAGTGCACTTCACTGCAGATAAGATGTCAGTAGCGTGCTAACATTTCTGAAACAAATATGGGATTAAACTCGATATCAATCATAAATATGACGACTCAGCGCATTCAGTTCTTTATTTGGTTTTATGTATTTCATCCTGGGCTTCCAGCTTAGCTTTCTCTATCATTCATGTTTGGGGTTGCACTGCTACTTGCACATGCTTTTGTTGCTGATATATGAGAGCTCGAGTTATTTCTGACTAGAATTCAACAAGTGTAATGCACATGCATGTATAGGGAGGCTAGTTCCTTTTCAGTGTGGTAGTCTTCAGTTCGCGAAAGGCCAACAATGTTGCCCTCTCGTGTTAACCTGGAAACAGAGAAAACCAAACATGAACGTTTCGTAGCAATATTGCACATTGCCCAATAAGAAGAACATTATGTTATAGGGCTATCTATCAAAGGGTTGAACTCAAAAAAAAAAAAATGTAGGATAACAGGTCCCCCCACATTCATGCCATTATCTGATTTAGACTTCGTTGTCTGTAGTAATAATAGCTAAGATGCAATGATGCAATTAATTCACCATGTGCACACTGGCTGAAGCTCATCTCGCTAAATAACTTTAAGAACAGTACTGCAGGCGCAGGCCAGCGAAATTTGTCCTTCTTGCTACCTATAGATTGATATAGTTTTCAGAATTTGGTCCCTGCATGAAATGACTTTTTTAGCACTCATCTGTTAAAGGTTGCCACGATCTTACCCTAGATTCATATGATGGTGCAGTTTTTCGTCAGTTTCCTCGCTCGTTCATGAAGTATGATTTGATTCATTCTGGTAATTTCTGAATGGGAAGAATAAATTTACTCTGTGATATTGCTTGCATCTAGCCATAGGAAGTTGGGGTTTTATTTTACTAACAAGGATGTCCCTCGTTTTAGAGCACCTTCCATATATTGGTGTCTGTTAATTTATTTGGTTATTCCCTGAAAAAAGAGAGGATGCGTCCATGAAAGTTCCTCGGGGAACCCATTGAGAATGGATAACTTTCAGCGCATAACGTCTTGCTAACAGCAATCCTCAGCTCGCTCACTCCCCATTGTTAGAAATATGACTCTAAATATTCATAGAGAAAATCATGGATTGTCAGTGGGCTGCACTGGTGTTCGGCCAGCATAGAGTCGGCCAGGCAGAGAACATGACTATATGGGATAGTCAGCAGCTGCTTGATGATCTGAGTTTGAGTTTAATTTGGTCTTTTGTTATTTGGAAAATATTTGATTTCGGAACACTATAAGAAGGACCTTCTATTCTCTCAAGTAAAACAGGTATCATGTTATATTGGTTAAATTTCTTAATACCCCTTAAACTTTTATGATTTTCCCAAGAAATCCCCTTCAACTTGAGAAATCCAAGAAAATCATCCTAAACTATATTAATTTTGATACTTTTCAATAGTTTAAATTAGTTTTTTGATACTGCATTAATAGAGCGGTTTTTTGATAATTAATTAAAAGTTCAGGGTAGTGTTTTTGGGACGACTTAACTATGAAACTGATACTTGAGAGTGGTGTTTTGGGATTTCTCAAGTTGAGGAGGGTTTTCTGAGAAAATCATGAAAATTTAAAGGGGTATTAAGAAAATTAGCCTATTATATTACTAGAATATTTAGTGGTTTGCATGGTTGAAGCTTGGGAGCCTCTCCTTGTTGAGGAGAAAGAAGGAAAATGACGAGAGAAAAAAAGATTGAAATATTGGCTTCGCAAACGTTTTTTCTTTTCTTATCATAGTCATAGTGGAATCTCTTAAAGTGTGCTCACACTAATCACTCTACATGTAAACATGATGCCAAACCACTTAAAATCTTGATGTTCGGTGTTCTTTCTTCTTCTTGTTTCTTTCTATGGTCTCTTGCTTATATTCCTTTCTCTCCATAACTGAAAGCAACACAATCTGCTATTCTTGCAAGCTTTTGCATTTTGCTTCTTATTTTTCTTTGTTCTTTTATCTATAAATATAAGATTACTCTCTAAGCTACTAACTGCACATATTACTAATTACATGCTGACTATGTTTTGATACATTTACTCACTTAGCTTACTCTTTTATTGGTTGTCTGGCATCCGCAGCAATATGACATTGAGCTGGCAGACTCTTGCAGGATCAGAGGCATGCGATGAATGGTAGTGTGGATCCAGGAGGAACAAGAAAAGGGGCAAGACAGTATTGTGCCTCAAGAAGCTTGTGAGATGCACTTTGTTCTTGGGGGTCCTCTTACGGCCTTCCTTTTGGATTTTGTGTAGTTTGGTATGTCATTCTTTTCTTTACTTTCTTTTCTCTTGAGAAGATTATTTGGCACCTTGCGTACTATATATATTATAGTATTGAAGTGAATGGGGAGTGAATCCCCCTAAGGGCAAACTAATCACCCATGATTTAGTAATATATTGAAAAAGAATACAAATTGCATAAGAAGAAAGAGAAAAATCATAGGATTACTTCATTGTCGTTCATTATTCCCCTTTTAATGAAGCATGGTGGCCATGTTTCCACTAAAAAAAGTTTACTTGCATTCTTTATACTTATTTATTTTGATAGCAAAGGTGAAGTATGTTTACCCTCTTGCATTAAAGAGAAGATAATGAAACTGCAACACTGTAGGAAGGGACTCTACTCCCTCCACCCCACCCCCGGGGGTCAAAGCATCAAATACACAAAAGTAGAAAATCAAATACAAACTCAAAATTCTAATGACAATGGAAGACTATTGACACAAAAAAAAGAAGCATGGTTTTAAATATTGTCTGGTTCTCACACACACACACACACACATATACTTGCGTCCTTCCATAAGGATTTGATCCTGAATCCTTCCAGCTCAAATACAATCCTCCGACATTCTAATACAAGATCCACTCCGTTGAAGTTGATCTATATTATTTAAAGTATTTATAAACAAAAAATCAAGTGTTTGAATACTTTTTCCCATCCATCAAGCAGCGCAAAATAGAAAGCCGAAACTAGTGAGTTGGTTAGATCTATATCTTTAGACATACAAATTCTCGATCCGGTCATTTGATTATGATCTAAACATTTAAAAACTCCTACAAACCAATTTTTGTTAGGTTTCAAATGTTCTGCACTGTTAAACAAACTAACTCACTATTTAGGTCGTCTGTTTTTCCTTACTTGGTGTAGGGGTAAAAAATATTCAAAATACTTGATTTTGGTTTATAGATACTTGAAATAATATAGATCAACTTCAATAGAGTGGATCTTGTATTCAAATATCGAATGTTGGTATTTGAGTTGAAAGGATTCAGGCTCAAATCCCTTTGTAAGGACACAAGTCTATGTGTGTGTGTGTATATATATAGACTTGGGTCCTTTGAGAAGGATATGTAGATAATCTTTCCCATTCAAATTTAATGTTAGGCCATTCAAATTGAAGATCCACTATGTAGAAGTTGATCTACATTATTAAGCGTGTTTAAAAATAAAAATTTAAGTGTTTTGAATATTTTTTTCTTATTCATCAAGTATGCGCAAATAGTGAGTTGGTTAGTTTAACGGTGCAGAATATTTGAAATCTAACAAAAATTGGTGTGTGTGAGGGTTTTTAAATGTTTAGATCATAATCAAATGGTCGGATTTAGAATTTATATGTTTAAAATTAGAGATCTAAGTAATTGCTAATTTCGACCGTCCATTTATACTACTTGATGCATGGAGAAACAACTATAAAACACCTAATTTTTTATTTTTAATTATTTTAAATAATTTAGATCAACTTCAACGGAGTGGATCTTATATTTGAATGTCATAACATTGAATTTGAGTGAGAAGAATTCATGCTCAAATTCTTCTGGAAATAGTCAAGTTTATCTCTCTATATATGCATATTTCAATAATCTCATATCGAAATTGTCACGCCCCGCTTCCCAAAATACGCTAGGGCGGAGACGCGACACGAGTCGGCGACGCATATACGCGAGGAAAATACCCCCATATACGCGCTAAGCCTAAAGTAACCTGAACAAGCTATAAATCTAAATCATAATAATCAATAATCACTGCAATAGTACATATAAAAGTTATACATGATCTCAAATGAAGTAGGGAATGAAATAGAAGGGAAGAATGATATGCCGGAATCAAGGAATAATAACAGGAATAAGAAAATGTAAGAATACCAGAATCAAAAGGAAGAGTGTCCAGCTCCTCGCAAAGCGTACCATCTCATCGAACACCTGCACGATAGAACAAGCATCCAATATCTGGACGTGCAAATCCAGGGTCGTCAGAACGCGACCTGGTGAGTTTGTGTGTAAAGGGAAAAGCTCGTGCATATAAACAAGGTGCATAAAATAATAACAAAAATAACTGCAAATATAAGATAATCAAATAACATGATACATAAGCAACTGAATAACAATAGCAAGAAATAAGAGTACAGGTACAAGACAAGTAAAACAACTGTAACAAACAACAGATGTCTAGGTGTATATCCTAGTAATATCACTAACCTAGTACATAATCTGGTCCTGGTTACAATCATGTGTCTATCATAATGATATATATAGATATACAATCAGGTGATTACAGTCAGTCACAATACATCAACAGTTTATTATTAATTATGTAAGCGAACACCAATTGTCACATGTAATAGACGCATCCCATACTACGCCTACCACACATGCCAATCGATGTCCTCAGTTATTGAAACTGATCGGTTGGAGACATTGTCCATGCTTTAGGTGGGTCCCGTGCATACCGGAACCACGGCCCAGACTCCTGGCGCTGAACTAGGACCTACCGCAAGGTAGTCAGGAACATGTAAACAGGAACAGGTACATGTATAACATGTATAACGGGAACAGGAAACAGGACGGGGTGTCAGTCACCCCACGGGAACCCTGCAGTGGAACCCTCTTTCGGCTGCGCTACCTAAATCCTAGGTTCACCAAAATACGGACGCTGTCTCCTCCATCAATCTCCCCAATCCCAGTGTAAGTAGTTCGTTATCATGTTTTAGTTTATCAAGATTATTTAGCGTGCATGCTACTTAAATTACTGGGATAACTCGGTGGTAGTCACGGTAACAATATCAACATGTGAAAGTCAGGGTACCGGTATAACAGGAGTATAAAATATCAAGGAACAGGATACCGGTATAACAGGAATATATAACAAGTAAACATGCGGGTGTTGTGACCGTGTAATAATATTTTCCCAGCAATTAAGTAACATGGACAAGATAGTTATCAGGTAGATGCCAAGTAGTCAGTCAGGTTCCACAGGTAAATCAAGATATCTAAGGTGAGTAATAACCTACTATTAAGAATAGAATAATCTAGGCAAATTATGAAAATAACTAATATTCTCAAGTCATCGATACATCCAGCTCTCAATAACTGAAATAACAATTATTCCGATACACCTAATCAAATCCTCACACTCCATTCCGACCAAATTCGTCACACGCTCTCACTTCTATCCAGACTAGTCATAAGATCCTAAAACTCAGGTAACATATCAAGGATATATATATATATCTAAAGCTCACCAAATCAAGTCAACCCAAACAACTCCTATTCCTCCAGATCATATTCATCCATCTAAGGCCACTATCAAACTCAAGGGGTAAATTCTCCATCCAAATAAGAAAACTAAACACAGCAATCAGGCCAAGGTTAGTCGATTAGGGGAGAGGAGCAAGTCGACTAGGGAAGGGGTTAGTCGACTAACAGGTATACTAAGTCGACTATAAAAGGGGTACTAGTCGGCTAACAGGGAAGTCAAGTTTCTAACCTAAGTATAGGTCAGTAACCGAGCCTACACAACTTCCAGGACAAACAACTAGTCTACTAAGGTTATGATAAGTCGACTAGTATAGAGGTACTAGTCGACTACAGAGAAGGCAAGTCGACTAACAGGAAGAGTAAGTCGACTATAGGAAAGGGACAGTCGGCTAGCAGGTGGACTAAATCGACTAACAGGTGGACTAGTCGACTAACAGGGAAGGCAAGTCGACTATACTACCTGCAGCCAACAAACAGAGTGCACAGCTTGTCTGGGTGGAAACCAAGTCGACTAGAGGACTAGGTAAGTCGACTAATAGGTATATTAGTCGACTAACAAAATGGCAAGTCGACTAATGGTCTGCAAACCTGATACTGAAATGAACCTGCCCATACTCCTAATCTCCACATTCTCTTCAATTGCACATATGCTACACTCACACACACAACACCTAAGCATATAGGTTTCTACATTACATCTGCACACATAATAACTCATACACATATAATCAAGTAATACCTAAGATCAAGTAATCTGTGTGCGCTACACATAATTTTATATCACACACATAGACATATCTACGAACACAAAATTAATTAAAGAGAGAGAAAGAAAGAGAGAAACACTCACATCAAGGGGGACATGATCGCTGCCCTACGCACGTCTCACGTCGGAGGGAGGGATCCGTCCAAGGGGAAACTCGGCCTAGACTGCACACGGCCAAGGAGGGAACCCGGGCTGGATCTGCTGCTGCTGGAGTTGCTGTTGTTGATGGTTCGCTGGTCTGGGCGTTGGGCACGTCCGGGCGCTGCTGTTTCGCGCGCAAGGAGGAAGGAGGCTGCTGCTACGGCAGCAACTGCTGCTGGGCTGCTGCTGCAGCGGCTGCTGCTGCTGTTGCAGCGGCTGCTTGGCTGCCTCCTGCTGCGTCGCTTGGCTGCAAGGCCTGCTGCTGCTGATGCGGGAGGAGATCGCGGTGTACACGGCATAGGAGAAGGGGCCGAGTGCTGGGGTGATGCTCGGCCGAGGAGGAGGGTATCCGGCTGCTGGATTGGGAGAAGATATTAGATTAGGGATGTGATTAGGTTAGGGTTTATGATAGATAATATATGTAGGATCTAATTTGAGTTAATTAGGATTTGATAAGATATGGGATGAGGTTGGGAGAGGATTTGATATAGTATTTGTTGAGATTATGGTTTTGAAATAGGATTGAATATGGGATTTGAGTTGAGATTTGATAAGGTGGCTAGGATTGATCGTTTAGATTTAGATTTGGGTTGTTGGGATTTAGATATGGAGATAATAGGTTAATGGGTTTCGGGTAACGGGTTTGCTAATGGGTTGGGGGTTGGATCCAAATGAGTAAATGGGTATGGGATACAAGAGTAATGGGTTATGAATTGGATTTGGGTGATGGATATAGGATCAGATAACGGGTCAAGGGTTTGGATCATGATATGGAAATAAAAGAGGATACGGGTAATGAAGTTGGGGTATGGATTATGTAATACCCCGTTCCCGGAATACGTACTTAGTTGCGTATTCAGATTTTCGGTCGTATTTTTTCGATTTTTTCCTGTATTTATTCTGTATTATGAATTCCTTATATGACTGTTTTGTCTTGGATTTGGATTCGTGGATTCGGAGTCAGCCCTAGTCTGAACCGAAGGCCCGATCCTAGAGTATTACTCGATTTAGACATTCTGATAATTAGAATTGACCGATTTTAGTTTTAAATATCATTTTTCAATATTATATATTTTCTATGATTTCTAGATTTTTCTAGAATTAAAATGAAAGTCTTCAAAACCGGTGTCGGCCAGTGCCGCTGACCGATTCCTGGATTTTTAATTCACAAACAGTTAGGAATTTCTTGAAAGTTCTTTAGACATATTTCTTAGAATCACATTTCTTACCTACATACTTTTTCTGAGGATTTTATGATTTTATGAAAATTCCATCGGAGTCGGTAGGTAACTGATTCCGGGATTTTTAGTTTTAAAACTATAAAGTATTTCTTAAAACGGATTTCACTATGACACATAGTATTATATTCTTGATTTTTGGTAATTATTTCGGGTCGTTCCGAGATACTTGAATTTCGGACGATTTCGGTATTTTCCCGAAAGATTTCAGCATCCACGACTCAATCCCGGAATCCGCCACTTCCATTATTTTCATCTTCTTTCCAAGAAAATATCTTCTCATTATAATTTCTTTTCCATTTTTCCTTTTCCTTTATTTCTTTCCTTCCTCCACAAGCCTAGCTTTTCTATTTTCCAAAATCCCAAAATTCCATTTTCTTCCACCAACTTCCACCAAGATATCTCCACCACAAATATCTCATTCTCTCTCTCTCCCATGGCCGGCCAAGTGGCCAAAAGAGGGACACTCACCTCACCTCTCCTATTTGCAAAACCCCCTCTTCTTTCATATTTACACCTCCTTCACAAAAGTCAAAACCTATATAAACTTTTCCTTTACATTCTATTCATTTTTCTTCACTTCTCTTTTTCTCTTCTTCACTTCTCAAAGAGAAGCCTTCACCTTCACCAAAACCCTAACCTCCATCTCCCCCTTCATCTCCACCACCACAACTACTCCAACCTCTTCCCTTCATCTTCCTCCTCCTTCATCTCCATGGGAAACACCACCAAGGTCATCAACTCTACCAAAACCCCAACTTCTTCTTCATCATCAACTTCCATCACTACCACCATCACTCCATCACCTTGTGCTTCTCTTAGGTAAGTGTTCTTCATCACCAAGACTTGATTTATTTCCTAGTATACTTAAGTTTACATATCATGTTCACTTGTGTCTTCAATTTATGATTTTTGGATCATCAAACACAAACCCTAGAAAATCTGTTCTGTTTGTTGTTTCCAGTCGATTAGTCGACTAGACCTATAGATTAGTCGACTAGAAAACCCTAGCTGAAACGTAACCTTTCTGAAAACACAGTTTAGTCGACTTACCTATTTTCCTAGTCGACTAGAGACCCTTAGTCGACTACACCTTTGACCCTAGTCGACTAACCCTTTTCCCGAAATAAATCCCAACTCTCTGTATCACAGACTTAGTCGACTTAACATACTGTTAGTCGACTTGAGATGTCCGTTAGTCGACTACTCATTTCACCCTAGTCGACTAACCTTTTCCTGAAACAGAAACCAAACTCTCTGGATCACAGTATTAGTCGACTACCCCATCTTCCTAGTCGACTAACCCCTCTATTAGTCGACTACCCTGTCCACCCAGTCGACTAATTATTGGCTGTCTGTTATAGTTGCCTATCTTCTTAACTTTGGATCTTATACTTGGTTCATGTATTTGTATCTTGTACTTCATGACTCGTTACTTGATATGTATTACTTGACTTGTCACTTGACAAACATCATCTTCCCTTCTCTCTTTCTCTCTCCCCTTCTCTCTACATGTTTATATCAGGTTTTGTGGCGCATCCCAAGCTTCCGTGGATTTCGGATCTTCGGCTTATTGGTGATTTAGGCGAGTATTCTCACTCGCTACTTTCTTGTATGCGAGTAGTCTCGCTCTTCTCTATTTGAGTTTCCCGTTTCATCGGTCGATAAGTATTTCGCTTCTTATTTCCATATTCATGTATTTCACTACAATTGCTTATATTATGGTAGCTTCATCTTGTACTTGTACCATGCTTATGATATGCTTGTTTCTTCATCATATACCATGCGTGGCCGACCCTTCGTGGTCGTTGGACTTGGAGTCACTTCCATGTTACTACTTGCTATTATTTCAGACCTGTCAGTTGCATGCTTCCTTTTAACACATGTATATCACCTAACTTCCAGTATGATATCACTGACACCTGACATGCCACTATCTGGAAAGACCATCTTGTTATGTCATGACTTACCCAGACTTATTATCAATCCATTGTTATGCATGTTACTTGATATACATCACCATTTATCATGCTATCTCTTGACACCAAGCATGATACACCGATTCTTTATAATTATCACGATAAAGGGAATGTAGTACCTGATTACTGTTATGTACTGATCACTGTTATGTATTCTTGTTATGATATTGCTCATTCCCGAAATCTGATAATTATGTTCATAAGCTATAAAAAGGACAACTTGTATGGGTATGGGAGGAAGTGATGGATGCCGGAATGATACCTTGCTTATAGTGATGGAATATGATATATGCGGCGGAAAGTTTTAGTGGGACTAAGGGCCCACATGTTTACTGTTAGGGGGACTTTGGGCCTCCAAACCGGTCCCAGGTGTATGGGAACCTTTGGACCATTAACTGGTCCCAGGTGTATGTACCACTATAAGAAGCTCTGTCAGTTCTCCATCTACTTCCGTTAACAACTCTTGACTAGCTTATATATGGATGTATGGGGTTGGCCGTACACCAGGTCACTTACGAGATATATGAGTCAGACAAGTAATAATAATAATAGATTCCAGTTATTGATTCCTGTTACATCTGCTATGCATGTCGTGATTCCCGTTTTGTATTCCCGTTTGACTTTCACATGATTGCAACTCTGATTCTATACGCTTGGATATTCGGTGGCATGAGATAAAAGTATATAGATGAGGGTTTCCTTGTTTGGATTATTCCTTCGATGTACTAGTCTCATGGGACCGTAACCTAAGCGTATACAATCAATTTTGCTTGTGATCAGTTTTACTTCGGATTTCCTGTTTTACGATTGTTACGTATATACCCGTTCTTATATATACTTCATTTGTGTTCTAACCCTCCTGTCTTCTGTACTTGACTCTTGTACTCACCCTTGGCTCGCCACCTGGCTTTTGCATCCTACTCGCCTGGGGAGTTTCACTGACTCCCTGGATTCTCATGTCCAGGTTTCGGAGCTTGGAGCGTATGGGTTTCCTGTTGCTGCATCAGAGTGGCGCAGCGGTAGGGGACCCCGGTTGACCTTTCAGAGCTCCATCCTTCCAGACCCCGTTGAGTCTCTCGAGTTTCCTTTTTAAACTCGTGAGTGCCCTTTTTCTATTCATACTTGTACATTCCTTGTATACATGTATGTGGACACCCTTTTATACTGTTCATATATGTATATCTCTTGTACTCTCGCATTTGCGCATATCTGTGATGTATTATTATTGTAATATTCATCACCTCTGGTGATAACTCTGTAATTGTATGTATATATGTGTTGGAATGTATAATGCACCACTTGCTTCCGTACTCTGATTCTTGTCTGTACTGATGCTTAGCGTATACGGGAAGGTACTTCGGACTTACGTATATACGTTGCAGTGACGTCCCCGTATCGCCGGGATCGGGGCGTTACAGGATGGTATCAGAGCCTAGGCTCTAACTTCCTCAGTACGTCCAGAGGGCAAATTAATGGTAATGAAATTTGCAACTGGAATACATGAGTCTTGGTTATACATTCCAACTACAAGTGCAGAGTTATCTATTCTTGACTATCTTTCCTTTGATTCCTAAATCCTTTCCATATCCCTTCCCTGTTTGGTTTTATGAAGCCTTATACTATCTTAAGATATGACTAGACTAGAAAGGTAGTGGCTGGTTCTGAATGAAGCTATTATGTGATCTCTTCGGTGAATTCTATGAAGCTTGGTATTCTCCAGATCGATCTTGATCTGGCTATCTTTCAGAAGTCAGCAGTCGGAATTCTCTACGGATATTCTACATTCTCTACTATATCGTTCAGAGTGATTGATGCCTGGTATTCGGGATTCTTAATTATCGGTCTTCTTTATTATTATGCTCAGGACTATCAGGGTTTTCTTTGTCTTCGGTATTCTGGCTTATTTATTTCACAGCCACGACATCAGCAGTATTATTCAGCATTATTCGAAGATTTATACAGCCGGAAGTGCGGAGGATGATTATTGTTCAGTCGACTTGAGAGCCCTACCTCTAGTGCTTCATATCTTAATTGGTATAAATTCCACCCTTGTCCCCTTTGTATTCAATTTACCCCTTAACGAAATTGCGAGGACGCAATTTTTTGTAAGGTGGGTGGATTGTAATACCCCGTTCCCGGAATACGTACTTAGTTGCGTATTCAGATTTTCGGTCGTATTTTTTTCGATTTGTTTCCTGTATTTATTCTGTATTATGAATTCCTTATATGACTGTTTGTCTTGGATTTGGATTCGTGGATTCGGAGTCAGCCCTAGTCTGAACCGAAGGCCCGATCCTAGAGTATTACTCGATTTAGACATTCTGATAATTAGAATTGACCGATTTTAGTTTTAAATATCATTTCCAATATTATATATTTTCTATGATTTTCTAGATTTTTCTAGAATTAAAATGAAAGTCTTCAAAACGGTGTCGGCCAGTGCCGCTGACCGATTCCTAGATTTTTAATTCACAAACAGTTAGGAATTTCTTGAAAGTTCTTTAGACATTATTTCTTAGAATCACATTTCTTACCTACATACTTTTTCTGAGGATTTTATGATTTATGAAAATTCCATCGGAGTCGGTAGGTAACTGATTCCGGGATTTTTAGTTTTAAAACTATAAAGTATTTCTTAAAACGGATTTCACTATGACACTTAGTATTATATTCTTGATTTTTGGTAATTATTTCGGGTCGTTCCGAGATACTTGAATTTCGGACGATTCCGGTATTTTCCCGAAAGATTTCAGCATCCACGACTCAATCCCGGGAATCCGCCACTTCCATTATTTTCATCTTCTTTCCCAAGAAAATATCTTCTCATTATAATTCTTTTCCATTTTTCCTTTTCCTTTATTTCTTTCCTTCCTCCACAAGCCTAGCTTTTCCTATTTTCCAAAATCCAAAATTCCTTTTCTTCCACCAACTTCCACCAAGATATCTCCACCACAAATATCTCATTCTCTCTCTCTCCCATGGCCGGCCAAGTGGCCAAAAGAGGGACACTCACCTCACCTCTCCTATTTGCAAAAACCCCCCTCTCTTCTTTCATATTTACACCTCCTTCACAAAAGTCAAAACCTATATAAACTTTTCCTTTACATTCTATTCATTTTTCTTCACTTCTCTTTTTCTCTTCTTCACTTCTCAAAAGAGAAGCCTTCACCTTCACCAAAACCCTAACCTCCATCTCCCCCTTCATCTCCACCACCACAACTACTCCAACCTCTTCCCTTCATCTTCCTCCTCCTTCATCTCCATGGGAAACACCACCAAGGTCATCAACTCTACCAAAACCCCAACTTCTTCTTCATCATCAACTTCCATCACTACCACCATCACTCCATCACCTTGTGCTTCTCTTAGGTAAGTGTTCTTCATCACCAAGACTTGATTTATTCCTAGTATACTTAAGTTTACATATCATGTTCACTTGTGTCTTCAATTTATGATTTTTGGATCATCAAACACAAACCCTAGAAAATCTGTTCTGTTTGTTGTTTCCAGTCGATTAGTCGACTAGACCTATAGATTAGTCGACTAGAAAACCCTAGCTGAAACGTAACCTTTCTGGAAACACAGTTTTAGTCGACTTACCTATTTCTTAGTCGACTAGAGACCCTTAGTCGACTACACCTTTGACCCTAGTCGACTAACCCTTTTCCCGAAATAAATCCCAACTCTCTGTATCACAGACTTAGTCGACTTAACATACTGTTAGTCGACTTGAGATGTCCGTTAGTCGACTACTCATTTCACCCTAGTCGACTAACCTTTTCCTGAAACAGAAACCAAACTTTCTGGATCACAGTATTAGTCGACTACCCCATCTTCCTAGTCGACTAACCCCTCTATTAGTCGACTACCCTGTCCACCCAGTCGACTAATTATTGGCTGTCTGTTATAGTTGCCTATCTTCTTAACTTTGGATCTTATACTTGGTTCATGTATTTGTATCTTGTACTTCATGACTCGTTACTTGATATGTATTACTTGACTTGTCACTTGACAAACATCATCTTCCCTTCTCTCTTTCTCTCTCCCCTTCTCTCTACATGTTTATATCAGGTTTTGTGGCGCATCCCAAGCTTCCGTGGATTTCGGATCTTTCGGCTTATTGGTGATTTAGGCGAGTATCTCACTCGCTACTTTCTTGTATGCGAGTAGTCTCGCTCTTCTCTATTTGAGTTTCCCGTTTCATCGGTCGATAAGTATTTCGCTTCTTATTTCCATATTCATGTATTTCACTACAATTGCTTATATTATGGTAGCTTCATCTTGTACTTGTACCATGCTTATGATATGCTTGTTTCTTCATCATATACCATGCGTGGCGACCCTTCGTGGTCGTTGGACTTGGAGTCACTTCCATGTTACTACTTGCTATTTTCAGACCTGTCAGTTGCATGCTTCCTTTAACACATGTATATCACCTAACTTCCAGTATGATATCACCTGACCACCTGACATGCCACTATCTGGAAAGACCATCTTGTTATGTCATGACTTACCCAGACTTATTATCAATCCATTGTTATGCATGTTACTTGATATACATCACCATTTATCATGCTATCTCTTGACACCAAGCATGATACACCGATTCTTATAATTATCACGATAAAGGGAATGTAGTACCTGATTACTGTTATGTACTGATCACTGTTATGTATTCTTGTTATGATATTGCTCATTCCCGAAATCTGATAATTATGTTCATAAGCTATAAAAAGGACAACTTGTATGGGTATGGGAGGAAGTGATGGATGCCGGAATGATACCTTGCTTATAGTGATGGAATATGATATATGCGGCGGAAAGTTTTAGTGGGACTAAGGGCCCACATGTTTACTGTTAGGGGGACTTTGGGCCTCCAAACCGGTCCCAGGTGTATGGGAACCTTTGGACCATTAAACTGGTCCCAGGTGTATGTACCACTATAAGAAGCTCTGTCAGTTCTCCATCTACTTCCGTTAACAACTCTTGACTAGCTTATATATGGATGTATGTGGGTTGGCCGTACACCAGGTCACTTACCGAGATATATGAGTCAGACAAGTAATAATAATAATAGATTCCAGTTATTGATTCCTGTTACATCTGCTATGCATGTCGTGATTCCCGTTTTGTATTCCCGTTTGACTTTCACATGATTTGCAACTCTGATTCTATACGCTTGGATATTCGGTGGCATGAGATAAAAGTATATAGATGAGGGTTTCCTTGTTTGGATTATTCCTTCGATGTACTAGTCTCATGGGACCGTAACCTAAGCGTATACAATCAATTTTGCTTGTGATCAGTTTTACTTCGGATTTCCTGTTTTACGATTGTTACGTTATACCCGTTCTTATATATACTTCATTTGTGTTCTAACCCTCCTGTTCTGTACTTGACTCTTGTACTCACCCTTGGCTCGCCACCTGGCTTTTGCATCCTACTCGCCTGGGGAGTTTCACTGACTCCCCTGGATTCTCATGTCCAGGTTTCGGAGCTTGGAGCGTATGGGTTTCCTGTTGCTGCATCAGAGTGGCGCAGCGGTAGCGTGGACCCCGGTTGACCTTTCAGAGCTCCATCCTTCCAGACCCCCTGTGAGTCTCTCGAGTTTCCTTTTTAAACTCGTGAGTGCCCTTTTTCTATTCATACTTGTACATTCCTTGTATACATGTATGTGGACACCCTTTTATACTGTTCATATATGTATATCTCTTGTACTCTCGCATTTGCGCATATCTGTGATGTATTATTATTGTAATATTCATCACCTCTGGTGATAACTCTGTAATTGTATGTATATATGTGTTGGAATGTATAATGCACCACTTGCTTCCGTACTCTGATTCTTGTCTGTACTGATGCTTAGCGTATATACGGGAAGGTACTTCGGACTTACGTATATACGTTGCAGTGACGTCCCCGTATCGCCGGGATCGGGGCGTTACAGATTAGATGACGGGTATAGGGACGAGGGATAAGGCATGAATAAAAATCAAGGAAAAGAAAATATTACAAATACCACTACAAAATAATAATCAATATTAATAAGACCAATTTTAATCATATTATTAGTAACATCAATATAAATAACTTTACAAAATAATCATAATAATGAATAGTAATATTAAACACTAATGATAATAACTAATAATACTAATAATAATTAGAATAAATATCGCAATAGTACTAAAGATAATTAACAACATCACTAACAATACTAATATTAAAATAAATAAAATAATGGTAGCACTGTAGGCTGTCTAAAAAATGACACAGGCAAGCCACCAAAGAAGCAGTATCAAAGACGCAAAGGATTGAAGCCCGCGTCTCAACTTCAAGACGCGTCGGCCTGAAGCCCGCGTCTCAACTTCAAGACGCGTCGGCCTGAAGCCCGCGTCTCAGCATCAAGGCGTGTTTAGCTCGAAACCCGCGTCTTAACATCAAAGCGCGTCGGCCCGAAGCCCGCGTCTCAATATCAAGGCGCGTTGGCTCGACGCTCGCGTCTCATCATCCAAGACGCAAGGGACTGAAGCTCGCGTCTCAGCATCCAAGGCGCGTCCGGCCTGAAGCCCGCGTCTCAGCATCAAGGCGCGTTTTGTCTGAAATCCGCGTCTCAGTTGCAACCGCCCAGATCGTAGGGAGTCAGTTACCGCGCGTATGGCGGGTAGTGGCCCTCATTCAGGCGCATTTTTAGGGGGCACGATCACCCCCTAAGACCCCTATAAATAGCCCTGTTGGCTATGGTGGAGGGGTCGATTGGTCGATTGGTGGAAGATTTGAATCCAGAGGGTCAGAAGATCAAGGCATCGAGAGAGAGAAGCCCGACGTCGACGACCGAGAGAGAGGAGATTCTTCAACAGGCTTACTGAGTACTAGCCTATCTTCGCCTACCTCCTCTTTGAGAGTTTGGTAGCCGGAGCTGAGTTACTCCCCCACCGGCCGAAGAGAAGACCCCCGACGGTCCAGGACGGTCATCTGGTCAACGGAGAACAAGATTCACTCTCCATCGCCACACGAAGAACCCAGCCTTAAACAAAGGGAAGATCCAAGCATCCTCCCTCCCTTGTAGTCGGAATATTGTTTTTGTTGTAATCTTTCAACTGATTCAAGGAAATTTTACCGCAAAAATCTCTTTTCCGTACCGAACAAGAGATGGCGACTCCGCTGGGGACTACATTCGTGACCGATGAACACATCGTGGTGCAGGATGACGTTCTCCGTAAGGGGAAGATGGTCGAATCACTCGTCGTTGAGTTCGACCAGGCGAAGTATGAAGAGTTTCTCTCTTCTGGCTCCAAGAGCCCCAAGACCCGCGTCTGCCGCAGGGTCTCAACGACGCAGCCTCCCGAAGCCCAATCTGTGGCTCAACCAGACGCTGCTGTCACCCTCTGTGCCGCGCCCAGTTCACGCGTCAACGCCTCCTCGAAGGCCCGCGTAACATCCAACGCCTCTGCTGCGATCAACCGCGACGCGCAGAACCCACGCGCCAACGCCTCTCTGAAGGCCCGCGTGGTCCACGGCACAACTGTTGCTGCGATCGACCGCGTCTTGCAGAACGCCGCGTCTCGCAGAACCCCGCGTCAACGTCTCCCAAGAGACCCGCGTGGTGAACAGCCCTGGTTCTTCAAACCAGGAAGTGTTGGCTTCTCTCCTCCTCCACGACGCAATCGAAATGCCGAGCGTCGACAAAGACGACGCGCGCGTCAACACTCGGTTGGAACCGATGGTTTCTCTGACTGGGGTTGGACGCGGCGTTCAATATGATGCCTTGCCCGCACCTCGACCAGTGCAAGAAATCCGCGTTTGGCGACCCAAACGCGAGATTCCTCAAGTTGAGTCTGCTGGAGACCAACTTACCAAACGCCGAAGCGAAGAAGTTTCTGCGTCTCATCAAACGCAGGACGCATGCTTTCCCAGGCGTGGGGCCCAGCAGCCCATTATCTTCCAAGTCCCTCTGCTTCAACGCAGCGGACAACAGTGCGAGAACCGCGTCTCGTCTCAACAGAGACGCCAGACGCGCGAAATCTCCAACAGTGCGAGGACCGCGTCTCGTCTCAACAGAGACACCAGACGCGCGTGACGCCCCAAGTGTCTCTGCCCCAACGCAGTGGACAACAGTGCGACGACCGCGTCTCGTCTCAACAGAGACGCCAGACGCGCGTAACGTCCCAAGTCTCTCTGCTCCAACGCAGCAGACTGCAACGCGAGGACCGCGTCTCGTCTCAACAGAGACGCCAGACGCGCGTAACGCCACAGTGTGATCTCCGCGTTTCTGAGACTTGCGTCCAGACAGCGCAACACACGACTGCCCCCCGTCTTCGACGCTGTGAGGCTAGTCTATTTAATCCCCCTCCCACGGATTTGAGGGATTATTTGACAAGGAAAAGAAGTGCCAATCAGGCCACTTCTCCTTGCTGCTGTCAACAGCTCATCCAGATGCTCTCTGAATGCCATTGCGAATCAGGCATTCACCAGCCGTCTTTGATTAGACAGCTGACCCTGATTCCCCCGTCAGCTAAAAGAAGACGCTCCCACCGAAGGAGAACCTTCCCTGACGTTGAGTACCGGAGCTCACTGCATATATGACAAGCAGAAGCAGGGGAAAACAACCTATGGTCAATTCAGAGGGGTCAGACTCTGAGCCAGAGGGGTGTATCGACACACCCGTACCCGGACTGGAGCCATCACCCCGATTGACTACAATGCCCTATCCCGCGGCATTAGGGAAGATGATTCTCACTCAGTTGTGATAGAATCATGGGCTTCGAATTCTTCCGGTGGAAAGGAGGTTTCCGCCTACATGGCAGACGCTCCTGAGGACACAGCAAATGCTCCCGAGGAGACAACTAAGTACTTGGCCCGGATGCAGAAGCACCAAATGGAAGTACTCTCCTCTCAGCAGAGAAACCATTGACGACCTCAAGCATATGCTTGAGAAACTGCTTGACGAGAGGGCAAGATCTCCTCCCAGAAGGCCAAGAGCTAGAAGGGGAAGAGGAGGAAGTCCACCCTCTAATCCTTCCGATGGGACACGACGATCCACTCCTTCGAATGTGTCCAGACCTTCAGCACATGCAGGAAGCAACCCGGACTCGGAGAAAGCTCAAGATCAAAGAATGAGCCTACTGGAGCAACGACTCAACGCCCTTGCCAGTCGTAAAGATCTCCAAGAAGCTGGAGTGGTCCGGCCGTATCCGGCCGAGTGGGACTTAGTCCCGTACCCTCCTAGATTCAAGGCTCCAACTCTCCAAGCATTCGACGGAAAGGGGTCGCCCAACCAGCATATCTACTACTTCAAATCCCAAACTGGGAATGTGGTAGATAACGATGCCATCCTGGCACGTCTATTCATTGGCACCCTGAAAGGGTTAGCCTTTGAATGGTTTATGAAACTCCCTGAAGGTTCAATCAAGAACTGGGGCGACCTCGAGAAGCTGTTCCTAACACGCTTCTTCGAGGATGATTCGGAGGTTACCATGCCTACCCTTTTAGCCACCAAGCAACGAAAGGGAGAGTCCGTTAAGTCTTTCGTAGAAAGATTTCGGAACACGGCACTCCGATGTCCGAGCGGCATGACCCAGGCCACCCTGGTGGAAACATGTCGCCACAATCTCCAAACTTCACTCCTTGCTCAAATAGGAGTAGCAGAAAGCCGCACCTGGAAACAGTTAGTCCAGCAAGGTGAACAGGCTGAAGAGATTGTCGCCCGCGTCAGAGCGGAAGAAGGCAAGCCCAGGCCAGAGAGGTCGACAAGGCGTGCACCAGACACATCCCTCCAAACCAAACGGAAGGATAACCTGGCAACGGAGACCAAATCTCCCGTCAAGCCTCAACCAGGCAGAGCAGGTGGCTCTTCCAGCCAACCCGTGCCAACAAACAATATTCCTTCAAGGAGGAACATGTCGACTCGCTCTTCAAATTACTCAACAAGAGCAATCGACTGAAGCTCCCTGAAATCAGGCGCCCAGAAGAAGTCGGCAAGACCGACAACCCCAACTACTGCCTGTACCATAGGATGCTCGGGCACCCTACCAAGAGCTGCTACATCTTCAAGGACGTCCTTCAAGCCCTAATTGACGCGGAGGTATTAAAACTCCGACCAGAGCAGAAACAGAGGGCGGCCAACATGACGTCGGCACTCCGCTTCGGGACACGACCCCCGATGCCCGTGGGAGGTGATATCTGTCCCGAAAGGAGAATTGAGAGTGGTCAATACAGACCCTCATCAGCAGCAGGAGAAGGGCTTGGTCCCGGTCCTACACCTGAAGGAGGAATCATGTGGGTCCACCCTGACCTCGTTGACGAGCAGCAATGGACGACTGTGACCAACAGGAAGTCCAAAGGCAAAGGAAAGGCTTCATCTTGCCACGTGATCTGCGCTTCTTCCGGGAAGCAGACGCTGATGTTCCTTCGCTGACCGACTCAGAAGAGGAGACAATGGTCCTGGCCACAGAGCCCAACCAACCAATAGCAGGAACCCGTTCAGGGCAGTCGTACTTGAAGCAGTACGGCGAGAAGGCGGTGGTCCCTCCTCAACCAGCTGTAGAGCCAGCTCAGCCCTCCACAAAACCACCCGTGGAGAAACAGAAAGAAACTCGGTTTTCTCGGGTTCTTTCCAGAAGTGCAGCGGAAGGATCTTCGACATCTTACCGCTTCGATGTTCTGGCTCAGTTAGCCAACATCCCGGCACGCATTACCTTGTATGAGCTCCTGAGGCTATCTAAGTCAACCAGAGAGGCTCTACAAGAAGCCCTGACGAACACTGAGGTCTTTCTGACCCATGTACCGAGAGAGAAAGATGTAGAGGATTGCCTCCACACCTCTCCAAATGTTCCCTGCATTTCCTTCACAGCAGACGACATGCAGGTTAAAGGAAAGCATGACCGACCCTTATACTTCACGGGGTATATTGGGTCATCCGAGGTGAACCGCATCCAGGTAGACCCAGGGTCCGCACTGAGCATCGTACCTCGCCGAGTCATGCAATTTCTTGGCATCCCCGCCCATCGTCTGAGCCCAACCCAGACGACTATTTATGGGTTTAATGCCAACAGCTCCCGCCCGATGGGGAAGATCAAGCTCAAATGCCGGATCGGGAGCCTCAAATCGGAAGTGACGTGTTATGTCATTGACGCTGACACTTCCTACAACCTGTTGCTGGGACGACCATGGATCCACCAAAACTCCATCGTTCCCTCCACTCTCCATCAAGTCATGAAATACATTGACGAGAGCGGACAGGTTCGAACGTTGATCGCCGAAAGGCATCCGTTCAAAGGGGTCGAGAACTATTTCACGGATTCCCTCTTATATGAGGAGAATAATGGAACCCCGCAACCAGAGGAGCCAGACTCTGGTAATGAAGCTGACACCGAGCCCGAAGAAGAAGAGTGCCTGTGGGAGTTAGAACCACTTGTAAAGAGCACTAATAAGCTCGATGTTGATACCACCGACGATGCAGGCGGTTGGTATATTAATGAAGACTTAGATTTCGCGTTTTCCTGTGTATGAATCTGAGTCAATACCGTCGGATACTAGTACCGACATGGGCGAGGATGTATGGTCGGCAATGAATGCTCTGACATCATTGCATGTACCTATAAAATCATCCTTCGGGACGTACCATGATGATGGTGACGCGCAAGGATCTTCATTTATGGTTCCAGCCAGCACAAAAGGGCCAGAGACCTATCCTCTTTGGACGAATCATGTCTGAACCAACGCCCCATGAAGAATCAGAAGGCGAGGATGAATCCCCCCAGTTCAATCATTATGAACCGAGAACGCTCAAGATGATGAAGCGTATGGGGTACGATCTAATCAACAGGCCCAGACGTTAAACTTCGGCAAAGGAAGGAGATCATTGCTTCGATCTTTTGTACCAAAAGGAAAACACCTGACTACTATCATCAGACCCGCCGGGGGTTGGGCTATGTATCAACTCCAGTGCCGTCAGCCTCTGATTCTGAGGAACCATCAGGCCATGATCACTCTTCAGACACGTCATCGTGGGAATCAGATGTCAGTATTGGCAACATCTTCAAAGGGCTTTCTGTAAACATGGTTTCAACAAGCCATCTGGAAGACGAAGACGAAGAAATGATCCAGTCGGATACAGACCCCTGGATCAAACATCTGAATGCTCTCTGGGATATCCGCTTTGAACAGTGTGAGCCACCCACAGAAGACAAGGTTGTTCAGATCAACCTAGGAGATGAAGCCAACCCCAAGCCCATCTTCATAAGTGACGGCCTGTCACCATCAGAGAAGGATCTTATATCTCTTGTACAAGAGTACATAGACGTCTTCGCCTGGAATTACGAGGACATGCCTGGACTTGATCCTCAAGTGGCTATGCACCGCCTCAACATCAATCCGGACGTAAAACCTGTCAAACAACAGCAGCGACGGTTCCGTCCCGAAGTAATGGAGGCAATCCAATCAGAAGTCAAGAAGCTTATTGACTCTGGCTTTATCAGGGAGGAACAGCATCCCGATTGGGTAGCCAACATCGTACCCGTTGCCAAGAAGAACGGGAAGATCCGGATCTGCATCGACTTCCGCGATCTAAACGAGGCCTGCCCCAAAGATGAGTTCCCGTTGCCAATCACAGATGTCATGATTGACAATACATTGGGTTCGAGCGAATGTCCTTTATGGACGGATTCTCAGGATACAATCAAATCAAGATGTACCCTGACGACGAGAAGCATACCTCCTTCAGGACACCTCTAGGAGTATACTGCTACACCGTCATGCCCTCGGACTAAAGAATGCAGGGGCAACATACCAAAGGGCTATGAATGCCATTTTTCCACCAGCAGATACGCAAAACGGTGGAGTGCTATGTCGATGACATCGCGGTGAAAAGCCGCACTACAGGAGATCACATAGCGGATCTAAAAGCGGTCTTTGACATCATGCGGGCTCATCAATTGAAGATGAATCCCACCAAATCATTCCTGGGGGTAGCCAGCGGCAAATTCCTAGGGTTGTTGTAAACTCTACCGGAATTCATTTGGATCCGGAGAAGGTTCGCGCCATTCAGGAAATGCAACCTCCAAGAAGCCTCAGGGAGCTCAGAGGATTGCAGGACGACTGGCATACATCCGCAGATTTATTTCAAATCTCTCCGGAAGATGCCAACCCTTCGCTAAGCTGATGAAGAAGGGAGTCTCGTTCATATGGGACGACGCTTGCCAGCAAGCATTCGAGGAGATCAAACGATACCTCACCCAACCACCAGTACTTGCAGCTCCGGTATCCGGAAAGCCCTTCCTGGTGTACGTCGATCGATGGATCATTCTTTGGGAGCTCTACTAGCTCAGAATGATGACCAAGGACGAGAACAAGCGATCTACTACCTCAGTAGAACAATGATCGGGGCTGAACATCGGTACAACCCGATCGAGAAGGAGTGTTTGGCCTTGGTGTTCGCTATTCAGAAAATGCGACACTATCTGATAGGCCAAACCATAAATGTCATCTCAAAAGTCAAACCCCCTGAGGTTGCTTATGACAAAGCCTTCATCATTGAATGGCCGGCTGGCGAAATGGGCTATATTGCTCTCTCAATATGAGATGCACTTCCTGCCACAGAAGGCCATTAAAGGACAAGCGGTGGCGGACTTCTTAGCTGAACACCCAGATCCGAGGGTAGCCAAACTTTATGAGGATCTCCCAGATGAGGTCGCTGAAGTATGCCTGACTCAGGCAACATTCGAAGGACAAGTGTGGCAACTTTCTTCGATGGTGCATCAAGGGCAAGCCCAAAGGGACACACAGTAGCGCGGGGTAGGAGTAGTACTCGTCTCCCCACAAAACTACGTGATCCCCCGGGCTATCTCGTTAACCGAACCCTGTTTCAACAATGTGGCGGAATACAACGCTCTCCTGATTGGGATGCAATTCGCCGATGAGATTGGCGTTAAAAATCTCGAGGCGTACGGTGACTCCAAACTCATCGTCAGCCAAGTTCGTGGAGAGTATGAGGTCAGGCATGAAGATCTAGTACCATACTACAACGCGACAATCCACATGGCGGAAAAGTTTTCAAACTTCTACATTGACCATGTGCCGCGAAGCCAAAATGCGCATGCAGATGCCCTCGCATCTCTCGCAGCTTCCCTAGCTCTCCAGCAGGAACAATGGAGAAAGTATTCGTCTATAGCCACGACCTATACTGTCCAAAAATTCCCCCGGAAACTACCCAGGGTCAACAGGAGATCGTCGCGGTAAAGAAACACTTGAAGTGTCAACCGCTCCAGAACTTAAAGACTGGCGATTTCCCTATATTGATTATGTCTTATACGGCATCCTGCCTGAAGACGCCAAAGAGGCGGCCGCCATTCGGAGGAAAGCCCCAAATTTTACTATAATGCGATCACGCGAACACTGTACCGTCGATCGCATGACGGGATCCTGCTCCGGTGCCTCTCATCAAAAGAAGCCCGTGAAGTGTTGAAAGAAGCCCACGATGGTACGTGTGGAGCTCATCAACCTGGCCCGAAGCTGACAAACAGACTCCAAAGATTGGGGTACTACTGGCCCAAAATGGTCGCCGATGCCGTCGCTTACGCCAAAAGATGTCATGCCTGTCAAATACATGGCGATTTCATCCATCAGGCACCAGGGTACCTCCACTCTACGACCTCTACTTGGCCGTTTGAAATGTGGGGGATGGACGTGGTCGGCCCCATCAGCCCACCATCATCGAAAGGACATCGGTTCATTCTAGCAATAACCGATTACTTCTCCAAGTGGGCCGAAGCTGTTCCTCTAAAAGAGGTAAAATCGTCTAACGTGATCAAGTTCGTGAAACATCACGTTATCTATCGCTTCGGTGTGCCTCGGCGGATCGTCCATGACAATGGACCCCAGTTCATCAGCCAGGCTTTCCAGAGATTCTGTGCCAAGTTCAGAATCCAGAGTGTGTCTTCAACAGCATACTATCCTCCCGCCAACGGCCTCGCGGAAGCTTTCAATAAGACTATTGGCAAGCTTCTCAAGAAATTCGTCTCGAAAAGTCAACGAGACTGGGACGATAAGTTGGGTGAATGCTTATGGGCATATCGCACGACCGTGCGAACCCCAACTAAAGCCACGCCATTTTCCTTGGTGTACGGATGTGAAGCTGTCCTCCCACTGGAAATTCAAATTCCATCTCTACGCGTCGCCCTGACCGCCGAGATGACGACAGAGGAGAAGTATCGACAGCGACTCCAAGAACTGGAGGCCTTAGACGACAAGCGTCTGCAGGCCCAGCAGCAGATCGAGCTTTATCAAGCTCGCATCACCAGAGCCTTCAACAAGAAAGTCAAGACGCGAACTTTCAAGAAAGGCGACCTTGTCTTAGCCGTCCGGGACCCATGGTCATGACGCACAAGACGAAGGGAAAATTCCAACCCAAATGGGAAGACCATTTGTAGTAGAGTCGGTCTACTCGAATGGATCGTATCGTCTCATAACCTCAATGGCGATACACTCATGATGCCAATCAATGGCAAATTCCTGAAGAAATACTATCCCTAGATGGTGTTCTTCTGCCGATCAAGTTAATACCACACCTCTGATCAAACATCCGACGCCTTCGACGGCTAAGGATAGAGGAAAACGTTGGCATTAAGCCCAACATAAATCCTCGACAACTCATCATGCTGAGGGGAATAGCATGGCTAGCCCAACTCAAACGGTAGTTGGTAAAGGCATCTCAAATCCGTTGATAGCTGAGGGTTTGCTAAAAATCCTAAGTGACCTGATTCCACTCTCTCCTCCAAAATCTCTTACCAATTCTCATCCAAGAATGGTTAGGACCACAAAATGCAAACATTACTACGTTAAACACTATACCTTGGTAATGAATACTCCTTGTCGAGTACAAAGCCCCGCTTGTTACCTCTACATAGAGCAGCAAACTTCAAAATTGCCAAGTTAACACATACTCTGGCATTTCAAATTCCACTTGTCAATTCTCATCAATAGAATGACAGGTCCTCAAATTGCTCCTATCAAGAGCCAATTCTTGTCAAGTAATATCACACCTCTGACAAACTACTGTTTAAGTTAACATTACACCTCTAAGCAGTATACCAGGCCGCCCGTCAAGTTAATATTACACCTCTGACAGTCACCCTTTCTTCAGACTTCCATATCGAAGTTGAAATGGACGATGCCAAGTTAACACTACACTTCTAGCATCCGAGTCATTGCTAAGTTCAACAATACACCTATGGCTATGACCTTTCCTCGACTTCCTTAAGCCGAGACGAACGATGCCAAGTTAACATACACTTCTAGCATCCGAGTCATTGCTAAGTTCAACAATACACCTATGGCTATGACCTTTCCTCGACTTCTTCAAGCCGAGACGACTAATGCCAAGTTCAACATTACACCTCTAGCATTACCCTCACTGTTAAGTTAAACATCACACCTATGACAGTGACACCCTCAGTTTTCTATTATAAACTGAGATGATTGATGAGTTAAGTTAACATCACACCTCTAACTCATGTCCTTGTCAAGTTAACATTACACTTCTGACAAGACTATTTCCAACCGTTAAGTTAATATCACACCTCTAACGGTAAGGACTTCCTAGATTCCCCCGCGAGTCTAGTTTCATTTGATATTCTCCCCAACAGAATATCGAATTCATTCTGGAGGCATTGTTGGTTAACATTACACCAATAAACAATGTTTCCATCAACATCCCCAGCTGATCTGAAATCAAGTTAAGCACAAATCTTTGATAAAAGTTCATCTTTCCCGGGGGTACGAACTCCACCTGTCACTTTCTTCCACAAAGTGGCAGGTCCACCAAAAATCACCTCTGTCAAGTTAAGCTTACACCTCTGACAGTGTCATGAAAGTTCTTGGAACAAGATCTTTCCTCAATACTTTTGACTTATTAAGATTATGATTATAATTTTGATAAAGATCAAAAGACTTCCTTGCTCCTACATGTCCAACCAAAGGCAAAGAGTTCGAGACAAAAGAAGTAAAAAGGAGGGTGTCACTTTTATTTATATCCAAAAATATGAAAGTGATACAAAAACGCTCTCTTATACAAATAAGATTGAGCGTTACAAAAAAAAAAAAAAGGGGGAGAGGAGAAGGCTAAAAATCCGATCTGGTAGAGAACGGATGCGCTCCCTGAGACGATGCATCTCATGCTGACGTGTCTTCTCAGCCTCCATCATGCCCTGGACCCGCAGCTCCTCTTCAGATAGGCAGGGTTTTTCAGCCAGCTGGGCTCGCAAAGTCTCCAATCTGGAGAGATGAACGGACTGGCTCTCTTCAGCCTGTGCCCTCGCAGCCTGCTGCTCTTCTAGCTTCTTCTTAAGAGCGACGAGCTTCTCTTCATTGACAGCTAGCATGGCTTGGGCTTTAGCAATAGCAGCCCGAGCATTGGTAATAGCAAGCTCTGTGGTCTGCATGACGAGCTCAGTTTCCCCTGAATCCTCAATCAGCTTTTGACATTCAGCCTGGGAACGTTCAAGGTTACTGACCTCTTCAGCAATTTGCATTTCCACTTCCTGTCGCTCTTGCCTTTGGGCAGAAAGGAGGCTATCCAGGATGACTTGGGTTTCGTGGAGGGAGTCAGCTTCGTCTAAAGACTTCAGCTCTTTCAGGTCACTCTCCAATTGATCCACCACCCGCATACATGCCTGAGCAAGAGGAGGGCCCCGACTAGCTCGATGTTCTCGGCCACATTCCGAGAAATCTCCGGGCAAAGTCAAAAGAACGACGCCCAGAAAGGATAAAGTCGATGCACGATCGCATCGCTTCAAAGAACTGCCGCACCGTACTGCGCGTCAGGAAGTCCACGCTGTCATCACCCGGAACGCTCCCCGACCCCCTTTCTATCTCAGAAGAAGGGATGTAAGCCGGCTCTTTTTGCACAGAAGTCATGCTGACTGTTGATACGGCAAGAGCGGAACCGGCCACTGGTGCTTCCAGAGGTGCTATCCCTGCGGGAACTTCCGCGACCAATGATGGAGTGGCAAGCACGATTTCCTCAGAAACTTCATTTGAGACTTGAGCCGTGCGATCTTCTGGGAGTGGACCTGCCTTCACCTGGACCTCCTCGACCTCAGCAGTGGCTTCCTCCTCTGGCAGAGTGGAAGGCTCCCCAGTCTCAGCAGCTGCCCCCTCTGAAGGCATCTCAGCAGTTGAGGCCTCAATACCCTGGGGTCCGGTCAACTCTCTCACCATCTCATATATGTGAGGAGGTTATAGCTCCGACGTCTCCGGCTGGCCCTACAATATAAAATGAAAAACGTCAAGGCATTTCTTCAACATGCAAAGAAAAATTGGACAGAAGGTGGAAAAGGTACCTTCAACAGGAATAGCCGCCACTGATGGTGCAGACGATGATTCGCCCACATACATCTCCTCCTCTGAGATATGAAAGAACTTACTTTGATCAGGAGAAGCGGGTTCACCACCATAGTCAACCTTGTCCCAAACATGCTTGCCCCTGAGAGCGAAGAAGACGACGGCTCCGGAGAATCCACAATCGGAGCCTGGCCTCCAATCACTCCAGTAGTAGGACTAGGGTCGGCGGCCCTAAGACTGGAGATAAAGACGCTCGGAGACCCCAACTGCTGTGCCTCCTCTCCCCTTTCCTGAGCAGAAGGAGATTTGAGCTGAGCTGCAACTCCAGAATCTCAACATTTGCATCACCCACCACTTCAATCTCTGGAGATGTGACATCAGCAGCAACAGCAGATTGCTCGATGAACTCCCCTTCCTCCACAACCTCGCGGTGCCTGTGGTGCGACCTAGGAGCACGAACTAGAGGGAGTAAATCCCCCTCTTCCGGAGGTTCCGCAACTGTGACAAAAAGGTCTTCAGGAAGCGCCTCAACTCCAGCAGAGATGGCTCCGGATTGAGAGACTTCAGACGCCAAGTCCCTCCTAACCTTCTTTGGGGCTGGTTCAACAATAGGAGTAGAGCGTTGATGACGCTTACTCGCCAACTGCTTAGACCTCTTTGCTGGTGGCTCCGCCCTCGTTGCTGGAGGCTCCGCCCTTGTCACTGGTGGTTCCGCCCTCGTCGCTCGTGGCTCTGCTCTCGGTGGTCGTGGCTCTGTAGCTTGTGGATCCCTCCTCGTCCTTCTCCCGACCTCCTTACGAGCTCTCGGTACTGCTCTACGACTCTCGTTGGTTTTCCGGACTCTGTCCTTCCCTCGAGACTTGCATTGATGCTCTCGATACATGAAGATGCCGGAAGAAAGTCTGGTGTCTGGACGGCCTGGGAGTACCAAGTACAATAGCTTAGACTCATCTGGCACTTGGGCGCTTCGAGAGGTAGACGGAAGGTTGTTCCTGTCCCTCCAGCCACACTATAGTACCAGGCCCGAGCACCTCGAACAAGTTCCCTTCGAAGGCGAGATAAGCATTTGGGTTCCCGATATAGAGCTGGTCATAGCCGAACTGTCGAGCGAAGCGATTCGGCATGTATGGCTCAATGGTGCATGATGTCCCTTGTCGATAAAGCATGTACCCGGGCCGAATATTGAGCAACCACCAGAAGGCTCCCGGGGATAACCTCGTGAAATCATCTGGGCCTGCGGAATCGACAAGTAGATCGCCGCAGGATGCACCAGGAATCCGGAGGAGGCAACGATTGAGCTGATAGTTTGTCGGGGCTGAAAGACGCTTCCGGATATAATATATGTAAGGATCCTGCCACCTCGAACCCTCCAATCGCTGTATGAAGGGGACGGAGTCCTCCTTCCAACGCACCGCCGTCATCAAAGAGGGGCAGTGCATCACATACCAGGCCATAAGGTATGTGTAAGGCAGCTCAACCCGAGGATTGGGACGCTTCACCACTGGATTCCCCTCTGCGTCCGTGAGCGGCTTTCCCTCGGAATCCACAGTTTTTGGCGGCTCACAAAAGCTTTTAGCCAGCGCCCGCAGCCCGCTCTGAATACCAGCCACCACGGTCGGGAGAAGAGCTATAGGGTTGCCATGGGCCAGAAGCACCGCCGGATACACCACGTCGGCAACTATAACTTCATGTGGCAGCGTGGGCCCCACACAACGCTTTAGCCACAGCATCAGAAAACCCGCCAGCAGCGCCCGATCGGAGATAGGAGTCCGGGCTTGGTGGTGGAAGCTTTCAAAAACCAAGTCGGGGTCGAAACCATCTTCGTTCGATTCTGTGGTGTAGAACTTCTCGGGAGCCTGGTCAATCGGGTCTTCGATCTCCCTATCAGTGCTGGGAGCCAATCGGGTGATCAAGTGGTCTTTGGTGTTCACATTGTTGAACAAATAACTGGCCCAAGACAGATACGTGACCCCTGCGACCGCCATTTGGTGATCTGACCGCAGATATGGAAGTGACAGAGCACTTCCCAGTAGGTCTCGTATATGAGGGGAAACTCCTCCTTCACGTAGCGAAGCTCCACAGCGGTCGGGACATATTCTTCATAGGGCATGTCCCTGTTACCAGTCCTGAGACCTCGTGCATCTCGTGTAAGGCAAGGCCCATCTCCCCTACTGGAGTAAAGAACGTCCCCGTCAAGGGATTGTAACGTTCTAGGATCCCAAAGAAGTTTTGAGAACTTTGAGGGATCCCCCACTGTACAGCCCTGACCGCTGGGTACAGTCCTATGCGCCTCAGCAAATCCCCGAGCTCGGTAAGGACAAAGCCAACCATTCTGCCCCACCAGTAATTCGCTGGGGAATAGACCCACCCATATGCACGGAACGCAACTGGATAGTCACCCTCGCTGCCATGAACATGTTGAGGAAGGTGGCGCCAATGTGCGGTATCTCTCCAGACGGGACCTCCCTCTTGCGCGATCCAGGGAAAAGGCCGATAACTGACGCGTCATGGCCGTCATGACGGTGCACTTGGTGGGGGGAGCCCAGATCGCCAAGGGTAACCTCAGGAGCATATCGAGCGAGGTCAAACTCCATCTTCCGCGGGACGGACATATGCTGGTAATAGAACATAGGGTACATCCTATCCATGGCCGGGAGAGGAGAAAGAACCTTCTGCCCCTATTTGACGGAGCCATGTGTAAGTCCCTTCGTGCACACGATGGCCGCCATCGTGGATATGATCCCCGAAGAAGAAGGCGGGCTTCTTCAGCGGGATGCCGTCATCCGTGACGAATGCTGCATCGGTCATCAGCACTCGAAGAGTCCTCATCTCGACATTCGAGAGCTTCTTCTCACGAGCCGGCGACTGGTCGGCAGTTACAGGGGCAGTCCTTTGCAGCACAAAGGTCAGGTTCCGGTCAGCTCCACCTACATGCCCAAAATGGCGTATCTTGGGGAGTGAAGTAGCAGGTTGCGGTGCTGCAAAAAGATAAAGACACTTAAGTCAGATGCTTTACCAAAAGTAAAGAAAAATATGCTTTACCAAAAGTAAAGAAAAATACTAAGTGTCTGCGTCCAAACGCAGAAAAGATACTGGACGCAGGAGGAATCATCAAATCCGCGTCCAGACCCGCAAATCTGCGTCAAGAAGCACAGAACGCAAAGATTGAAGCCACTTATGAAATTCCAAGTACTTGGACTCAGACGCCAGATTCATCAAATTGGCGCCTGATGGCACAGAAACGCAAGGATCAAATCCGCGTTCTGCAAACCAAGACTTGTGAAATTTCAAAGTACTTGGACTCAGACGCCAGATTCATCAAATTGGCGCCTGATGGCACAGAAACGCAAGGATCAAATCCGCGTTCTGCAAACCAAGACTTGTAAAAATTCAAAGTACTTGGACTCAGACGCCAGATTCATCAAATTGGCGCCTGATGGCACAGAAACACAAGGATCAAATCCGCGTTCTGCAAACCAAGACTTGTGGAATTTCAGAAGTACTTGGACTCAGACGCCAGATTCATCAAATTGGCGCCTGATGACACAGAACGCGAAGATCAAATCTGCGTTCTGCAAAGCTGCGTCCAGAGACCTTCACAGTTAGAGAAATTCTAAGTGAAGGACCCGAAGCACAGTTCTTGGGTGTCAGATTATCTAATCCGCGCCCCGGTTATCATCCCAAAGACTGCGTCTGGGGAATCAAACGCGCTTTAAGTCCTTAAGGGTCAGTTCTGCCTAAGGCACACTACCTTGGAGGCCTTGGAGGACGAAGTCCTGCGCAGAGGAGGAGAGAGACGCCCCTCCGGGCCTCGGTGGTGGTCGCCTTTGAGGAGGAGGCGGTCGGCTTGGTCTTTGGTGCCATGGCGAGTTTTGGTCTGAAGCTAGGAAGAGAGTTCTTTTCTAAAATTCTCAGAGCAAGCGAATGCGGAGAAGAAGAAGAAGTTCTCCAAACAATTGCCTTTTATAGGCACGGGGATACGCAGAGATACGCGGCGTGACCCAAGGGACGCTGCAGCGAACCGTCGCTTGACGCGTGTAACAAAATCACTGCCGGTGACGAAGATCATGCGTCGCAAACCCGCCGCGAATCAGAAGCCGACACGTGGAGCAGTTCATTTAATGAACCGCGAGATCCGCGCGCCAAAAGGCGAAATTCGCCGTCTCCCCAGGCCAGCTGGCGGCGTCATCATGACAGCGTAAAGTTCGCGCCCAGAAAACGCACGGACATGCCCCGTCAGCATCTCCAAGAATGCTTTCTGAAGGTCGCGTCCCCTCTAAGGAGTTCGCGTCTGACCAACATCGCGTCTACCCTATAGACGCTGCGTCTTCAAAGTGGCTTTCTACTTTTTCAAAAAGAAGCCTGCGTCCAGTCTCTTGCGTCTTTTTCAAAAAGAAGCCTGCGTCCAGCCTCTTGCGTCTGCTTTCTAAAAAGGAGCCTGCGTCCAGTCTCTGCGTCTGCTTTCTAAAAAGGAGCCTGCGTCCAGTCTGCTTCGTGCTTTCAAAGAGGAGCCTGCGTCCAAGACAGTTCAACAGTACACTGGCGCCAACCGACAACCAACTACTCCCAGCCAAAAACGCACCCGTGACAGACTAAAAAGCAATTGGGGAGGTCTAGGCTGTGTATCTAGGCACTCAACACGATCGACTCTGATGGCTTCTAAGAGTTAAACAGTACACTCACGAAGACCAATTCAGATAAGATCAAACCCGAAGCATCAACAGTCAGTAGTCACAAAGGCGAACGCGGCTTAAGTCCAAAGTATTCCAAAATCCGTCCCATTCAACTGCGGAATATTGGAAACTTTGGAGGGGGTTCTGTAGGCTGTCTAAAAAATGACACAGGCAAGCCACCAAAGAAGCAGTATCAAAGACGCAAAGGATTGAAGCCCGCGTCTCAACTTCAAGACGCGTCGGCCTGAAAGCCCGCGTCTCAACTTCAAGACGCGTCGGCCTGAAGCCCGCGTCTCAGCATCAAGGCGCGTTTAGCTCGAAACCCGCGTCTTAACATCAAAGCGCGTCGGCCGAAGCCCGCGTCTCAATATCAAGGCGCGTTGGCTCGACGCTCGCGTCTCATCATCCAAGACGCAAGGGACTGAAGCTCGCGTCTCAGCATCCAAGGCGCGTCCGGCCTGAAGCCGCGTCTCAGCATCAAGGCGCGTTTTGTCTGAAATCCGCGTCTCAGTTGCAACCGCCCAGATCGTAGGGAGTCAGTTACCGCGCGTATGGCGGGTAGTGGCCCTCATTCAGGCGCATTTTTAGGGGGCACGATCACCCCCTAAGACCCCTATAAATAGCCCTGTTGGCTATGGTGGAGGGGTCGATTGGTCGATGGTGGAAGATTGAATCCAGAGGGTCAGAAGATCAAGCATCGAGAGAGAGAAGCCCGACGTCGACGACCGAGAGAGAGGAGATTCTTAAACAGGCTTACTGAGTACTAGCCTATCTTCGCCTACCTCCTCTTTGAGAGTTTGGTAGCCGGAGCTGAGTTACTCCCCACCGGCCGAAGAGAAGACCCCGACGGTCCAGGACGGTCATCTGGTCAACGGAGAACAAGATTCACTCTCCATCGCCACACGAAGAACCCAGCCTTAAACAAAGGGAAGATCCAAGCATCCTCCCTCCCTT